>JAULJZ010103432.1:0-10177 GCA_032270985.1 Heliamphora pulchella | reverse complement strand
TCGGATTATGAGTGACGCGAGTAGCTCGGGTCAAGTAGAAGTATTGTACTCGAGCTACTTGAGGGGTGAGTAGCTCGGGTCACGAGTGACTGGAGTTATGAGTAGAAGTATTGCACCCGAGCTACTAGAGGGGTGAGTAGCTCGGGTCACGAGTGACTTGAGTTATGAGTAGAAGTATTGTATCCGAGCTATTAGAGAGGTGAATAGCTCGAGTCATGAGTGACTCGAGTAGATGTATTGTTTAAATCATGTACTTAAAAAGAAGTAATAATTCTTGTCACCAAAATAGAGTTCTGTACTTGAACGATCCGAAATATCATGTAGGTTGAACCACTCGCCTGAGAACGGGAGCCAAGTGGCTCGATCGCCAAGCAAGCCGACTGTACTAGAGTAGGTAAAATGTACCAGAGTATATCAATTGTGCCCGAGTAGCGTGACCGTACTCGAGTGGCTCGGGCATACCCTAGTGGCTCAGGCGTACCAAAGTGGGTCGATTGTACCCGAGTAGGTTAACTGTACACGAGTGGGTTGGGTGTACTTGAGTAGGTCGACTGTACACGAGTAGTTCGAGTATACCCGAGTAGGTTGAGTAAACTTTTATTTTGGTTTAATTTAGATTCAATTCGATATATGATTCTAGAGACGTTGACGTTTGATCAACGAGATTTTAATTTGATTATCTAGTTTTCGTTTTTATTTTTCGTGATTGTAAAAACGAGATCATGCAACTATTTTCTTATCGTCTTGATCTCCAAACGTGAGATATCCTATGCTTCGATAGGACAGGTCATGCTTTGGACGATCCGTGCCAATCCTAGATAGAATATGTCAGGTTCGGGTTCATATTTATCCTCTTCATAATCCATCTCAGTCTTGCAGTCGCGATTGGATTAAGTTGAATCGATTAAACAAAATAAAGTTCAAATGAAACTAAAATACAGGATATGGTGGATCCAAATCCTTAAAAAATTCTCATCCTAATCTTATCTTTTATTTTAGATTATTTAATTATAGATTTTCTTAAATAGTTTTAAATCAATCTTTTTTTCAAAAAGAAAACGTAAATCAATAGATTTTCGATAAATAAGTTGTAATTCCGTCTACTAATTTCTTGTGGAACGATATTTGGACTTTAACCAATGTCCTTCAGGTTAGTAGTTAATTTAAAGATTTAAATATTTATTTTTGATACAGTACGACACGGATCACGTGTTTGTGTTTTTTTATGTATTTATTATTTATTTTTAAATATTATAGATAAAATGCTATATTATGTGGTACTCAAATATGGTAATCAAAACATAATCACCAAAGTATTTATCAAATATATTATAGCAAAGCATCATCATGACACAAAAATTGTGTGCAATAACTATTCTTTCACAAAAATTAAATTAATTTGGCATATAACAATCCTAATTGCCTAAATTAGGAAACAAATATTATCAAGTCAGTTGAAACATATATTATGAATATTATTCTTTTTTCAATGTACATTTGATCACATCATTCGGTTTAAATATCTTCTTTACATTTGATCAGGTTTCATTGTTGTCTAAATTTTCAAATTACATATTTGCTATTGTAATTTTTTTTATCCACATGCTTTGTATGGAAAGAGTCGGAAAAAATTAATTAGGACAAATGCTTAATGTAGTTTGATTTGGTTTGGTTTGGTACGCTTCATATGGATAGAGTTGTTCAATTTTTTATGGCTCTTTTCATATGAAGCATACTAAATCAAACCAAATCAAATTAAGCATTTGTTCTAATTAATTGAAGTCAATAACATGAATTATTTTACACCATTCTACTCTGTTAAGAGTCATGTCTTTAGTTAGTTTTAATAGGTTCATATCTTTTCTTAATACGGTGTCTCATTTTAATTTAGATTTATCTATCTTCATAGTGTTTTCATTACTCATGATCTTGTTGATTTTTCTTACTACTGCATCAACTATTCTACGTTGTATGTGTCCAAAGTACCAAAATCTATTTTCTCGATATTTGTCCTCAATTGGTGCAACCCCCACTAATCTGTTATTCTTTTTATTCCTAATTTTATTTTCTTTAGTCTTACCACACATTCACCTTAACTTTCTCATCTCTGCAATACTCATCATATTTACGTAATCTTTCTTAGCAGCCAAATATTTTATCACATATAAAATTGCTGGTCTAATAGCTGTTCTATAATTTTTTTTAATTTTATAAGTATCCATCGATCACACATAAAATTTCGGAAGCACTCCTCTACTTGAACCAACCAACTTTGATTCTATAGGTTACATTATTCGCAACCTCTCCATCTTTGTTAATAATCGAACCTAAATAACGAAAATGACTGCAAAACTTATTTTATTTTTTCAATAGACATTGATACAATTCAAAAAATTTCAAATTGCTTTATAAGAATATCTTTAACCATGTATAACAACACTACTGCGAATTCACTGCTGGTTATTATTTATCGATTATATGAGAAAGAGAGGGGTGGTTGGTCAAGGAATAGTAACAAGTGGACAAACAACAATAAATGGGGCCCATATTTATAATTGAGAGAGAATGGTGGTGATAAGTGTGCTTTTTTACGACGTCACAACATGTTTTGTTTTTTTGTTTTTTTGTTTTTTTGAGGTTTTAGGTTTGAATCATAATGAAATGGGTTAATGATTTATTCACGTAAATCACTTTCTCTTTGAAGGAATTTCTCAGGGTTTAAGTTTGATAATTACTCATGCATGTGATAAGAGAGAACTACATCACTCTTTTTATATATATATATATATATATATATATATATACATATATATATGAAGAGCGAGTTTGTACAAATTTGTCTCGATTTTTTAATTTTCTCAGTTTCGTTTAGCCTTGGGAGCTTTGAATTTAGTTTGACAAATTTTAACATAATATTTTAATTTAATGTGTAATTGTTATAGATGCACCTCAAGTTTATATTGATGATCATACAGTTCATTGTTGGGGTTTTTACTTAAATTTTGAGTTTTCGATTTTTGGTCTCGGGATACTGACTGCTTGAGCGGTCAGGAGTCCGCTCGAGGGGTTCCTCATGGAACATGACTTTTGCTGCGGCGGCTAGGGTTAAATTCTGACATCGGGGCTTAATATAAACGGGTTTTATATTTTCATAGTAACCCTAGAATGTAGAGAACGAAGTTAGAACATTCATACCGTCTATAGACATAGTGTGAGGCTCAACTTATGAGATCAAAGAGTATAAATCGACGATGAGAGGCTCAGTTTGAGGCCACATATATTTTTAGGTAGGGAGTAAATCTTGTAATTCGTGTTTAAAGAGTATAGGGGTTTGATTATTCTCTCTCGTAGAGGTAGTTAGTTAGCCAAACTACATACATTCTTGTGTATTTGGTTGTTCTTGTTTTTTTGCATTTAATTTTGTGAATTGAAGCATACGTGGTTTACCGTTTGGTAGCCAAAACCTATTGATCTTTTATTATTTGGGAATTTGTGGCCAAAACTCCCAACAAGTGATATCAGAGCTGACGGTTATTAAAGATCCAAGGCCATGGTAGAAGATCAGAGTCTTGGTTATTGGCTTAATCACAAGTTGCAGTAACGATGACGAACATTAAGTACGAAGTTGAAAAGTTCAATTGTAAGAATAACTTCTCTATGTGGAAGAGGCATATGAAGGATCTGTTGAATTAGCAAGGGGTATCCAAGGTGTTACTCGACAAGGCGTTACTCGACAAGGCAAAGAAGCTAAAGAAGATGACCGATGATGATTGGGATGATCTTGATTGTAAGGTTGCAAGTTCAATTCGGTTGAATCTAGGAGTCGAGGTTATTCATAATGTGAAGAATCTAGCTAACAAGTTGAAAGATCGGGTAAAAGCTAAAAGATCTCTACATGAAGAAGAATCTAGTTAACAAATTGTACGCGAAGAAGCAACTGTATAGACTGCAGATGCTGGAAAGTAAAAATCTATTGGAACACTTGAATACGTATAATATACTCATCACACAATTATTTAATTTTAGAGTGAAGGTTGATGACGAGGATAAGGTGATCCTCTTCCTGGCATCGCTTTCAACATCCTATGATCATCTAGTGATTACTTTGATATACGAGAAGAACACTCTACAGTTAGAACAGGTCACCGGGGCTTCTTTGTCACATGAGAAGATGAAGAGAGACAGTGAATCTGATGCAGAAGGTGTGCTGGTGGCTAAGTTTGAATCAAACAGAGGAAGAAGTAGATTAAGTGAACAGGGTTCCAACAGTGGCAGATCTCTGTCCAAGTCACATGTAAGAAGGGATGTGTAATGCTTCTATTGCCACAAAACTAGTCATTACAAGAGCCAGTGCCAAGAATTGAAGCAAAACCACATGCATTGTGTGCCACCCCAGCTCACTTTGTCATTGACTGCCTCGTCACTGCACAATACCTTGAGTTTGTGCAAGAGCAAGTCAATGCGGCACAAGGTTTCTCTCGTCTGACTAATGACCCATTTTCCAACACCTATAACCCGGGTTGAAGAAATCATCCAAACTTCTCCTGGCAACAACAGTCCAATCAGGGAAATATGCCAACACCACCTCTTAGGCCAGTGTACCCAAACGCCTATAATTAATCGGCCTATCCACCTCCTGTCCATCAAACTACACCTCTGGCTCCTCCTCGAAACACTGCTTTTGAGGAAAAAGTGTTGAAAGCCTTGCAAGACTTGGAAACAAGAACCCAGCTTTTGAGTTCTCATTCTCAGTCTATTAGAAATTGAAAACCTAAGTCGGACAGCTGGTAGCTGCCATGAATCATTGTGGGGATGGTAAACTACCTAGTCAACTATTGACCAATCCTAAGGGTTAGTTTTTTGTAGAAAGTCATCTAGCCACTAGTGGCAGGTTTCACGAACAGGCACAAGTGGTTATCACCCTTAGAAATGGACGAGAGCTTGAAACTCGTCCCGAGAAGACTGTAACACCCACAGTCTCTCGTGATCTGGAGTCATTTGATGGCTCCAAGACCGACCTCTCTTTCTCATAACCTACACCTTCGGCACTTGTTAACACTACACCACCTCTCCTACCTACTCCTTATCATGAGTCACTGGCGACTCCACAATCATCTGAACCCTGAGCTCCATTTTCAACATGCCTCGACAGGCAGCCCACCTTTCAATAAAAAGGGAGCCTCTATCGATGACATGCTTGAACTTTTCAAGCAAGTCAAGATTAACCTGCCACTCTTAGACGCTATTAAGCAGGTTCCCTCTTATGCTACGTTCTTAAAAGACCTTTGCACAAAGAAGCGTATGTCGAAAACTAATATCCTAAAAAAGGCTATCCTCACTAAGCAGGTTAGTATTGCTATAGGATACGACACCATCCCTAAGCATAAAGACTCAGGGACTCTTATCATCTCATGCGTCATCGGTAATCACTCGATCAATTGTGCCCTTCTCGACCTAGGAGCTAATGTCAACCTCCTTCCCTACTTGGTGTAGGAGTAGTTTAGGTTAGGCGAGCTCAAACCAACACCGGTCACTCTTTAGCTAGCGGATTAGTTAGTTAAAGTCCCACGCGGAGTCATAGAGGATGTACTTGTCAAAGTTGACAAGTTTCTTTTTCTTGTCGACTTCATCATCCTTGACTTTGAACCTGACCTAAATCTCAGACGACAAACACCTGTCATCCTCGGTCGACCCTTTTTAGCTACGGCTAATGCCTCTATAAATTTTCGAACATGGGTGATAGGTGTTTCTTTCGGGAGCATGAAGCTGCGCTTGAACATCTTTCATGCCTCACAGTAGCCCCCACAGCACTCCGACTGCTTTGCAGTCAATGTCATAAAGAGGTCACTGAATTAGCGTTACCCTTCATATTTGGTGACGACCCTTTAGAGACATGTTTGGCACATTTTGAAGCAAAAACCTTTGATGTCGAGCAATCCATTAATGATGTGAACTCCCTTCTCGAGTTCGTCGGCTATCTAGACATTCCTCCTTGGAAGTCTCGATTTGAGCCCCTATTGCCTCTCTTGTTTATCCCAGCTATGCCCTCATTAGACTTACCACCTAAACTTGAGCTAAAGCCACATCTAGCTTCGCTTAAATATGTCTTTCTAGGGCCAAATAGCACGTTATCCGCCATCATTGCCTCTAATTTGACTTTTAACTAAGAAAGTCATCTCATTGTGGTACTGAAAGACCATAGAGGAGCTATAGGGTGGTCTGTAGCCAACCTAAAAGGAATTGACCCATCTGTTTGCATGCACCACATTCATTATGAAGACGATGCGAAGCTGACCCGAGAAATGCAACGGAGACTCAACCCAAACATAAAGGAGGACGTGTTAAAAGTGGTTGTAAAACTGTTAAATGCAGGTATTGTTAGAGGCAAAACTGTCAAGATCTTTATTTTTACAAATAATTATTTAAAAAAATTTAACTGGACGGGCAAATGCCAAAACGTGCTCCAGATAAAACTTTTGATGACGAGCGATTAAAATCCGTGCATCCGAAATTAATTTAGAAGAATACCTTTTTACCGATCGAATCTTCAACTATGATTTGAATCCGAATTGAAACTCATGTTAGATCTTCTACTATACTCCCTTATACGATTCCCGGATATAGTGTGGGTTATAATCCTTCGAGAATTCGTACCGGCAAAACTAGAACAGCTTTAGTTTTAGAAGACAAGCTATGAAATTAGTTCAGCCTACCCGCATATATATAGGGCTACAACAGGGACCTAAGGAGTAATTATGAGTAAGATTTCCAGTGGAACACAGACGCGCATCAGCGATTTCTGCAATTAAGCAAACCTCATAGCGGTATCTGCAATTATTGAAACCAGAAGCGATTTCTGTAATTTTCATAAAATACTGAATTATAGTTCACACCACTAAAGAACTATAATTGTACTTTGACCCATAATCTCAAGACCATATAGCATTGAGCTTCTATTATTAAATGCTTACCATTTTTTCCCACGTTAAGATTTTCGATATCCACCAATTAAATTTAATTACTGGCAATTTAATTTAATCGGTATATTGATCTTCCTTAAGCCATTCCGCTTAACTTATTTGACCGTCGAATAATTAAATCTACCTGTAGAATTTGGTCCGATCAAAACTTATAAGCTTTCTTAAGAGGTATCGTTAATCCCGATATTTTGGAATGTGGATTCCGTCAATAATTAATATTCGCTATATAAATAATATCGCTATCCAACTCATCGAGAATATAGGCCCATATAAGATCGCACCCTCTAATGAATCAAAACAACGAATATTAAATATACGCAAATTAATAATTATTTCAGGATTAAGAGGATAAACACTATTCATAATAATCTTGGGGTACGAATTAATTTATATTTCATTTTGTTCATGAAATAATAAGTATTGTTAAGTAATATTTCTTTAGTTATTGTTAAGTAATATTTATTTGGTTTTGTTGAAGTCTTTTTCGATTCACACTTCTCAAAGAGATATGCTATAGTCACTGAATGATAAACAGCCGAATCATACCGAATTTGTTAGTTAACCCTAATTTAAAGAGAATGATAAGGATACACAACATTTTATTTTAGGAGTGATAAGAGCAGTGGCGACTTTAGAAATTTTTGTTAATAAAATTATTTAAATTTGATTATTTATTTTTTGCATAATATAAACTAAATTAAATGTCCTAACTAACAAGTAAAATATATTTTTCATATATTTTGTCGGTATTTTTGATGAAAAATATATAAATATATAAACTTCTATAATTGCATTTGACGAGATTTCATGTTTTGAAATCGTTACATAATAACCTTGTTGTTAATAGTATCAAAAATATTTTTTTAATATATGTAATCAAGCAATCTTGTAGTACTGTTGATTTTATTTTTAAAATTTTTTTCATATTACCTTAAGCCAATAAAAAAATTAATAAAAAAATAAAATCCAGTTGACTTCTACAGCAATATAAAAAGCCTTAAATTTCTACAATAATTTAATAATTTTTTTCACACAAATGTTCTTATACAATTCTCATACAGTTAATCAATAACTATTTATCAAAAAATGCACGAAATTCTAGATTAACAGATTTCTACAATAAAAAATTTATTGAATTGCATATTTTTTATGATAAATTCTACATTTCTACAATCACAAATTATTCCATTGTAAACTCTAGATTTCTACTATGTAAAATCTCACCCAATATAAAAAAAAAATAGTTCAAAAAACCTAAACAAATATGTGATTTCAGAGAAGGAGAAGCGGAGAAGGGACCACGTCAGCGGTCACTAGAATTGGAAAGAAGAAACTGAGAAGGAGAAGTGGAGAACGGACCACGTCAGCGGTCACTAGAAGTGTAATTCACATTTTTGCTAATAAAACCTACAAATATATAAAATAATTATAGATTATATATTTAAAATTTGTACTTTGAATATAAATAATTTAAAAAGTGTGTATATTTTAAAAGTGTACTTTAAATGTATATTTATAAAGTTAAATATAATTTTTTTGTGGTTAAATATTTTTAATATATATATATATATATGCTATAATAATATTAGAAAAAAATTTGTAATGGACTCATTTGACCCCCACAACCTCAAATGTGTCGTCGAGCACCCCACATGATTCGAAGGGAGTGATAAGGGCACCTAATGAGGTGTCCAAATAAATATAATTAATTTTATATTTTAAATTTTAAAGTATTATGATTTTTGTTCTTTACATTTTTTCTTATAAAAGTAATTATTTTTAAAAATTTACTCGTCAGAATCTATTAAAAATATTATATTAAATATATAATTATATGAACATAGAAAAAGTAAATTTTTAAAAAATAACTAATTGCTTGGTAAAATATTTTTTTCCAAGCTCATTTAAGTTAACCTATCAACTTAAAATTAACTTTTTTATAAGCTTGTTTAAGTTAACTTATTGACTTAAAATGCAATAAGTTAATTCAATACTTTCACAAAATAAATTTTATAAGCCATGTTTTGAAGGCTTCATTTGGCAAAGGTATTATTAAACCCACATCCTTTTTTTGCCAAAACTCCAAAAAAAGGTCTCGTTTAATAACTGGTATATGTTGAGTGTAATTATTAGTGAGATGGTATTATGAATGAGGTAGGGTAAAATTGGTAATAAAGTGAAATTAGTTTTTTTTTTTTTGTGTTTGATTTGAGTAAAATTAAATAACAAATTAGAAAAATTTATATTTGATTTAGATAGAATTGAATAACTTGGGATAAAATTATAATAGTAAATTTTTAATATTACTTTTATAATAAAAAACTAATAAATATATTTTTTATTTTTTATATTAGTTATTAAATTAATTTATTTTAAAATCCTCCATCTTTTAGCTCTCTCTCTCTCCCTTGCTGGCTTTCCCATTTAATACTACACTGTCCTCTCTCTCTTGCTGGCCTTTTCATTTAATACTAACACTATCTTCCGTCTTTTAGCTCTCTCTCTCTCTTTGGTTTTCCCATTTAATACTGCACTATCTTTCGTCTTTTAGCGCTCTCTCTCTCTCTCTTGCTGGCTTTCTCATTTAATGCTACACTGTCCCCCATTTAATATTGCACTATCCTCCGTCTTTTCTCTCTCTCTCTCTCTCTCTTCTTTTTAAACATTTTTGTCTTTCCCATTTTTAACCTCCCATGCTTTGAGTACAAAAATGGAGAAAAAAGAGCTGGGGCAATTTAGGAAATTCAGGTATAACCCAAATGGATTGGACTAACTATACCCAATCCTTCTTAGGTTTACCAATTCGATCAGTACTTTTGTAGGATTAGCAATTTTAGCGGACTAACAGTCCGATCCATAAATATCAAAACAAACATAAAATTAGCGAGCCCACGGTACTGTTAATTCTATCACAAAGCTATAACTGATATCAACCAAGCCCAAAGTGATTTCTTATAAAAACGTAGATCATGGTGCGTTTAGGAGGGTGGTTTTGAAAAACCACAAATTATCCCAAATCCCAATCTTCCCACGTTCATCACTAAAATAAACCTCCCCTACTACTTTTATTTTATATATATTATAAGGAGTACTTTGGTTATTCTGGAGAAAAAATGGGGAGAGATTTGCAAAAGCAAAAAAAAGATAAACAGAGAGCAACAGGAGAGAAAAGAATCAATTTTCAAGAAGAGAAAAAA
>JAULJZ010103411.1:0-11813 GCA_032270985.1 Heliamphora pulchella | reverse complement strand
TTCAGTCGACTGAACCCCAAGAACTATGATCTAGTCGACTGAACCTATGAGTTCAGTCGACTGAACCCACCCAGAAATCGTCTCCGAGCTACGGGTTCAACCCTATAAGCCTCGAATCGAAGCCTCCAAACACCGATTCAACAACCGTGAACACCCACACATCTAGGCCTAACACTAAGACCTCCAAAGAAACTCCCTACGCCCGATTCCATCCACGAAATCGACGAAAATTTGGTTTTAAGCCAAAAACCCATTTTGATATAAAGTCAGATCTACGGAGATCTAACCGGTACAAAGACACCCGATTACTCATAGCACTCTTATACAACATGCAGGCCTAGAATCCTACCTAGGTAAGTTGAAAACTCGACACCTCGAACCACGTGCAAAACCGATCTTCGTCGGAATCAAAATCAGACCGGATGGTTGCGTAGCCCTCGATGCCGATACCAAGAATCCGCAGTCTGATCATTGAAAACTAAGCCCCAGGCCCCCGAGAACTTAGAGAGAAGGTAGAGAGAAAATAGAAAACTTAGGAGTTAAGTTTTAGAAAATATCTTTATGAAAATATCAAACTCCAGATATTTATAGGCTTCCAAAATATCATTTTTTAAAAATTTTTGAAATTCGCGCCACAGCGGCCCACGGCCCCAGAAACCTACCACGCATGCATATCTACCCTCAAACATGCATCAAAAGCAATAAAAACATGCTTCAACAAAACACGCAACGCGCGTCTGAAAACGCCGAAAAAAGAAAACGGGTCAGGATCTCACATTTCATATCTTGATTGTTTTATCTTATGGTGTATCTACATGAAAAAACCCCTTGACCTTCCATTTTTAATGTGGCAGTGGATACTTTCTGAAGAAGGGTCCAAAAGACATACTCTTCCATATAGGGCTTTTCTCACCCCACTCTTTGAGTCATTTGGGTTTTCATCATCTCCATCAATTTTTTTTTCACCCAAACCCTTTGACTTTCTCACCACTACCACTCTGAAGCAAATGGGATATAGTCTACAAAATGGGGAATGGCAACACAAAACTCATAGGCCAACCCCTCAAGTTGTGCAAGATAGTGAAGGAGAAGAAGGAGAGGATGAAGAGCATGCCTATGTACAGGCCGACGCTCCTTCTCCTACTACTCCATTAGCTCCTCCACCTACTCCTACCACTGCTGCTGCCCCTGCTCCTCCACTTGATCCGTCTACCAAATCCTTCTTAACAAAAATGGTCAAGTCTTTCACAAAGAGGGTTGATAAACAGTTTGCACGGGTCCACATTCGCCTTACTCGCATCGAGGATGCCTTAGGCATTCCTCCCTATGACACCTCTTCACACGATGGTGATAGCGATGCCGACGAGTTTACCTCTAGCTCCACCTCTTTTTGATTATGACAAAAGGGGGAGAAGAAAGTGAGCAAAAGAAAGCATGAAAAAAAAAACACCTTAGGAGAAGAAGAAAGAATGAGAGAGAAAGCAAATGTATTTTATTTTGGCTATCATGTATTTTTGCTACTCTGGTTTATTTTTTGCCACTCTCTTGTGTCTGAATTTTTGGGATGATGATACTCTTATAATATGTTGTCACATGTATTTTTGCTACTCATTTTGAATGTATCTTATTTGTGCTACTCCTTTATGGATGATGATGCTACTTTGTCACATGTATCTTTACTCTTGTCATTTCATTTGAGTTTTTGAATAATGACGCTAATGTATGCCTTATGACTTCATCTTTATGCAAATATGAATGTTATTAAAAATCTTTTGATATACACATTAGATGAATGCATGGATGAATATGAACGATATATGCACAATAAATGGATGAATATGCAAAATCCATTTTTATCGAAAAAAATTTGAGATACTCAATGAACATTTAAAGTTTCAAAGTAATAATGCCTAAAATGTTCAAAATTTGAAACAATGCTCAATGAAAGTTAAGTTTTTCAAATATATGCTTGAAATGCTTAAAGAATGAAAATTACAATCAATGTCTTCACATCTATACTTCTTCAAAACAAAATAAGCTCTTAAACTCAAAAGATGCAACTAATTGAATTCTTATGCATATTGTAAGGGGGAATTGTTTAACTCTCACACAAGCTTATTATTGCATGCTTATTGATAGGAGGGACTTTATATAGCTTTCCTACATTATTTTACTCTATGTTTGTCATCATCAAAAAATGGAAGATTGTTGGTCTAACAAGGTTTCAACGACCGTTTTGATTATAACAAACCTAAGTATCTAATTGTGCAAATTGAGATTGTTTACAAAAAATATATATGTAGCACAATCAAAGACACAAAGTAGAAGCCATGAAGCAAAATTCAAATCAAACACATTGGCTATAAGATCTTGAGCAATGCAAAAGTTGAAGAATTGAAGACTAAAGTTTTAAATTTCATTTTTAAGATCTATGTAAATTTAAATCTCATGGTTATATCTTTTGAAGCTCATAAGAATCCTAAAAGATTATGAAAAAACATTTTCCAAAGCAAAGAGATGATCAAAAACAATTTCAAAATCAAAAGTACTGATCTTTTCAAAGTTCAGTCGACTAATACATTGTATTCAGGTGACTGATAATGGACTGCCAAACGAAAAACTAGTTTTAAGCAGTTCAGTCAACTGACCCACAAGTCCAGTCAACTGAAAGGCAACATTGGCAATCCAGTCGACTGACAAGACTACTTCAGTCGACTGAATAGACAAAAATTTTGAAATTAGGGTTGGAACAGCTAGTTTGACATTTCCTTCTTTAGTCCAACGACTAATACATAATTGAGGTCCATAAATAGAGCATTTGAGCTCTCGTTTTATTCACTTCAAGCCTTCAAAACATTCTCTTATATTCTCTCTACTTGTGCTTCAAATTCTTGAGTTTTCAATCATTTTATTTAGAGAAACAAATCTTAAAATTCTCATAGAGCTTAATTTGATATATTCTTGAGAGGTGAATTAGTGTGCTTATTTCTTGTACTCATCCGCTCATTGAAGGAGCATTTTTCTTGTACAAATTCATTTTATTCGGTTGTACTTGAGAATGGTATTTTTCAAGAGAGGTTAATCCGCGTATAAGGATTTGGATACTTGGGAAGAGGGCATTCTCAAGAGAGGCAACTCCGCCTAAACTAAGGAGAGAGACTGCTCCGCCTATTGAAGGAGTGATAGTGGAAATTCTCATAACGATTGGCTTGAGACAAGGACGTAGGTCGTTGTGCCGAATCTTGTAAAAATCTTGGTGTCGTATCTCTAACCCTTTATATTCTTCATTTTCATTATTGTTATAGTGTTGCTTATACTTGAATCATTCACAATTAAAATCTATATTTGAATCTTGTGTTTTTAAAACTTATACTTGTGTTTAATCTTTAAACAAAAAATTTTGAATCTTGCTTATAATTGAATTTTGTCAATAAATTTTTTTTAAATACCCAATTCACCCCCATCTTGGATTTGCACCTATACTATCAGTAAAGACCGGAGAAGGATTCCAACAGCAAACAAGTACAGTTTGGTGTTCGTGAATTCGACAAAAATCAAATTACTTCTGTAAGTTGTAGATTCATCAGATTACTTCTATTAGTTGTGAATTTAACCGTGAGTTGTAAGAACTCTTGTAACCAAACATTTTCATTAGTATTTGTTTATTTGGGCTCAAATAAGTTACGTGATTTTTTACCCTATTAGAATTTTTCATTTTAAAACCGTGTGCCATGTATGATTTGCTTGTGTGATTAGTTGTCTTGATTCGATTAGTGCAAATCAAATCTAAACTTTTTATTAAAAAAAATGTATTTTTCAATTAATATCAGAATAAGAATGTCATGGATTCAAATCACAAAAACATCATTGTGAGAGAAAAATTGTTGGTGAATTCCAGAGTACCGCTCCCTACAAAGAGGTGTAGCCTCCAAGTGCGATGTCAAATGCCATAAAAGTTTTGAATCACGCTCACCTAACACCAATTAATTTTGGGATGAATTGCGGCTTACGGTTAACAACTAAAACAATTTATGATCCAAGAGATGTCATGAATAATATTTAACTGCAAAACAATTAAAGAAGACTTCTGATTAAACAAATAATGTTATCAAAAATCTTCTTTAAAAACAATAAACCGTTGCAAAATTTGCTTATACAAACAAAATGTTGATACAAAATTTTTCTCCATGTCGTTTTCTCACTTGTACTTCAACTGAAAGTAGCTTCTATTATTAACTCATAACTCAAAAAATTTTGCTATTACATCATTATAAATGAAACTTCTATTTAAAATTTTTGTTTGTACGTGCTGCACCAAACACCTTCTAAATAAAACTTCAATTTAAAACTTCTATTTTTTTTCCTCGTTGAACAATACGGCCGGTGTCATTGTATAAAGCAAAGAACCGATAATGATTCTGAAGCAAATACAGTTATTTAAATACATTTTCAGAACACAGCTCCTTTACCATCAGACAGAGCCTTCAAAATGTGAGTTGAAACAGAACGATAAACACAAGCCATTGTGCATAATATAACCAATGAAATCCCTTCCATGGATCTAATCAACTAGTTTTATTCAAGCGTTTCCTTGTCGGCCGAGCCTCTGAACATCCACCAACTGATACAGATCACCTCGCCGTTGCTTCTCCAATGGAAGGTTCGTTCTGGATAATACCGAATCATGTATAGAATTAAACACAGATCAGTTGAAAAAAGAACAAAAATATTCTCCATAGTTTTGAGATTTTCCATGCTTCGCAAAAAAAGAAAAATGAAAGGAAATGCAATAAGAAGTGATTATGCTACTTATTTAACACATCGGCAGCCCAAAAGCCGTCTATGATCTCAGAAGAAGATCCGAACTATGAAAGCGAAATTAAGCATCAATATTTGAAATAAGTAAATACTTTAGCAACAACAAAAGAACCTTGCTCGGTTTCATGTCTGTTGGGTTAAATACCTAAAAGTTTAGGCATATGCAATTTAAATAGCTAACAAAATCCAACCAAAAAGGAAGTCAACTTTTGACAGTTAATAATGGGTTAGAACAGTTGCATATTGTATCAGACTAATTTGATAGCCGATAAGCTATAACAAAATACATTTACAAACTCATCTAATAATATTACATAAATGGAAAACACCCACTTGGTGTTCCCAAAATATGAAGCTGTATGGATTTTATTGCAACCAAAATCTCTTCACAAAATATTTTATTTACAGTTTAGATGACATCTTTCCTTTTGAACTAAGGACAAATTTTTAAAAACACATCCTCCTCTGATAACTCTTCGGTAAGTGATTCTGTTACAAAAAATTCCTTGCAAATGCATGGCGTGTGTACCATGGATAGTTGACAATTAAAACCAAAAAACTTATTCTGAGTTCATCCTCATTCAACAAGCCAAAACATGTATTAAAATGTATCAAATCCAAACCCAGTACGATGTTACCAAGATCAACAAAGAAATTCATTCAGCATTTATTGTACCAGTTATTACTCGTACCTAAAGGCACTCAATTATCTAACTTTTAGTAATTTAATAGTAAAACATAAAATAATATCAATAAATTAATAATTAGTTAATCAGCCAATTTTAAAGCACTCAATTAAAAATACGACTTTATTAGTTCGTTAATTTCTGGAAGTAAAATAAATTAAGAAAAAGATAATAAAATCAAACCAAACCAAACCAAACTAAGCTGTTGTCCCAATCAATTGGGTTGACTACTTCAATCTTTTTACATCATTTTACTCTGTTAAAGGTCATATCTTCAGTTAATTTTAATAGATTCATATTTTTTCTTAATACGGCATCTTATATCAATTTAGGTCTACCCCTCCCCTAGTGTTTTCATTACTTATGATTTTATCGCTTTTTCTTACTACTACATTAACTAGTTTACGTTATATGTGTCCAAACTACCTTAATCTATTTTTTCTCAAATTGCCCTCAATTGATGTGACTTCTATCATTTCACAAATCTTTTCATTTTTAATTTTATGTTTTCCAGTTACCACACATCCACCTTAATATTCTTATTTTCGCAACACTCATCTTATTTATAAGATCTTTCTTAACATCTCAACATTCTATCTCATATAAAATCGCTAATCTAATAACTGTCCTACAAAATTTTTCTTTTAATCTTTATCTTGTAGGTATCCGTCGATCATATAAAACTCCAGAAGAACTAATTTACTTGAGTCAACCAACTTTGATTCTATAGGTTATGTCATTTATAACCTCTCCATCTTTGTTATAATCGAACCTAGATAACAAAAATATTCATCTTAGGTATCTGATATCTCTTTGTTTTGAATATTTACTTTTTCACTATTAATAATCATATTACTATTAATTATATTCCATATATGCATCTTTGGTCCTACTTGCTCGAAACCCTTTTGATTCCAAATCTTCCATCCACATTTCTAGCATAACATTAACTCCATTCCTAATCTCATCTACTAAGGCAATATCAACAACAAACAGCATTCACCATGGGACATCATTCTGAATATGTCTATTCAATTCATCCATAACTATGACAAAGAGATAAGGACTCAAAGCCAATCTTTGGTGTAATCCTACCGTAATCGAGAATTCACTTGTTTCTCCTGCAAGTAATCTAATTGTCGTAGTGACTCCATCATACATGTCTCTTATCTCATCAATGTAACCTTTGTCACTCCCTTTCTCTCCAACGCCCACCATATGATATCTCTAGGCACTCGATCATCGGCTTTTTCTAAGTCTATAAAAACAATATGAAAATCTATCTTCTTCTCTCTATACTTCTCGATTAATATCTTTAGTAAGTGGTTGCTGCCATAGTTGATCTATCAGGCATAAAATCAAACGGAAACTGAGACACTATTATTGTTAACCTTAAACGATGTTTAATCACTCTTTCTCATAACTTCATTGTATTACTCATCAACTTCATCCATTTACAGTTGTTACAATTTTGAATATTTCTTTTATTTTTATATATAGGCACTAGAATACTCTTCCTCCACTCTTTAAGCATTTTTCTGGTCATTATGATTTTATTAAATAACTTTGTTAACCAAGACATTTCCACAGAGATACCATCTGGTCTTAAAGTATTACTTGATTTCATTCTCTTCATTGCAGTTTCCACTTCAAACTTTCTTATTTTGCGATAGAACTTATATTTTTTAGTTTCATCCGAGTTATCACTTATCATATTTCTCTCTTACAAATCTTCGTTTAATGATTTCTCAAAATAGGCTTTCCATCTTTCTTTAATCTCTCCATCTTTCACTAACATCCTTGAATCATCGCTTTTTATGCATTTAACTTGAGTAAGAACTCTTGTTTTCATCTCTCTCCACTTAGCGAGTTTATAGATGTTCTTTTCTCCTTCTTTACTATCTCATTTAGTATAAAAATCATCATAAGGTTTCAATTTAGCATCTATAACGATTCTCTTAACGTCCTTACAAGCTTATTTATAACTCCTAAAATTGTTCTCATTTCTATCGTTTTTCCACCTTTTAAAACATTCTTTCTTTACTTTTACTATGGCTTAGACCTCGTCATTCCACCACTAAGTTTCCTTAGCTATGGGGCATTTCCATTTCGACTCTCCATGAACTTATTTTGATATTCTTTTAATATATTCTGCTATTGTACTCCGCATAGTATTAGTATATTCTTCTAAATCTCACATTACTTCTTTACACATTTTGTCCTTGAAAATCTTCAATTTCTCATTTTTAAGATTCCACCATCTAGTTCGTGGGATTCTAATATTTTTTCTCGCTTTATATAACCCCTCAATATGAATGTCGAATATCACAAGTCTATGTTGTGATATTAAGCTGTCTCAGAAATGACCTTACAATCTTTACATACTAGGCAGTCTATGTTCTTAGTAAAGAAATAATATATTTGACTTTTATGAGACCCACTCTGAAAGATTATCAAGTGTTCTTCTCGCTTTTTAAAGAAAGTGTTGGTTAATATAAGATCAAATACTACTACAAAACTAAGATCCCCTCTTTAGCCTTATTTCGATCACCAAAACCAAAACCCCCATGAACTTTCTCATATCCTTGTCTCTTGTTTCCTACGTGCTAATTAAAATCTCCACCTATAACTATGTTCTCTCCTACTGGTATTTCCTAAACCATTTTTCTATTGATTTAGTACAAGAAAAAGTAATATTAATGAATGTATTTTTTACATAGAGAGATGAGAGGTCAAAATGGAAGGCTAAGATTATCTCGTTTCAATGGGTGAATTTTTGCCACTTGTATAAATGTCATATCAAATTATTCTATTTTTGTTATATAGATTTTTCTTACAAATGCAAAAGGCATATAAAGTACTAAAATAAATGCATAAAAGTACTTGTGTGATTCTACCAATCAACTTTTCATCCCTAGAGAAGTAAAGGTAGAAATTACATGATAAGAATTGTCATTTGAGCAGACCTGGCATTGTTCTAATCAAATTGCCAATTTCAATTCAAATTCTATGATATTTGAAAGCTTCATATACCTTTTCTGTTTAACCCAATCTCAAATTCATTTAGTTGCTAACTATTTCCTAAATAAAGAGTTTGAAAACTTGTGAAAAATCTATAGTTCTTCTAATTGAAAATTGCCACAAACAGAAGGAAAATGGTTGGGCAGATTGTAAATGGTAAATTTGGAAGCATAGAGGTAGGAAGTTAGAAGTTCGAGTAATTAGGGTATTTAGGATGGAAATAGCAAAACTTGGAAGGAGTTATTCAAAGAGTTAATTAAGGATTAGTCTTTTTTTAGGAGGTTGTAAGAGTTTTAGTCCTATCAAATTTTGTGTTTTGTGTTTTGTGTTTTGTGTTTAGTCTTTTTTTTAAAAATATAATCAATTTTTTGTCTAAAATACCCTCATAGATCTGGTCAAATATGAATGCATGTTTAGCAATTACAACACCCTCACTTTATGGAATTTGTTTTTCATTAGGCCACGATTTTAGTATTCATTTGTTTGATTGTTACCTTGAAACGGTTCCATTGGTTTGGAGACACCATTTTAGGAAATTAAATCTCAGCAAGCATTTTGTGGGTACAATATCCTGAAATCGTGAAAAACTAGTATGGAAAATAGATTTTGGCAATTTTGAAGATACTACCTATCATTTTGGGGTTAATCACAAACATTCATCATTAAACTGTTTTACATTATACGAGGTGAATTCATTTCTGCCATTGTTCGTAACAGACCTACTTCTTCAATTGTTGCGCTAATTTGATTTCGAACTTTTGCACTGATTAACTGGTATGTGTTTTCTATTTTTATTTATGTTTAAAAAATAGATTTAATCTCGATAAATTTTAGTACTTAATTTAGCAGACATGCGTTTTGTTGAGTTATAGCAGTATATACGTAAACGATAAATGAATCAATAACAACTCTATAAAGTGGCTGTATAACAATGCAGCACGGTAGCAACTGATAAATGTATCAGTTGTCACTCTGCAACACAATTGGTAAGACACCGCCGCCCACGTATAACTGATACATGTATCAGTATCCAATGTGCAACACATTTGTTAAGATCCCACAGCAAAAACGTAACTGATAAATGTATCAGTCGCATTTGTACCATAAATTTCGAGATACCGCAATACAGAACTGACTGATAAATGTATCGGTTAGGTAATCTACAACACACTTGTTGAGATACCGGAGCACATACATAACTGATAAATGTATCATTATCACTTTGATAGATTGTTATATGTATTTGTGTGCAGCTTTACTGTAGTGTACGTTGGTTACTCCAAAAAAGATCCCATACCAGTGTCGGATACCAATACGTGCCTGATACGCCCAAATACGTATCAAATACGCTAGAAAAGTAATCAAAATTTTTATTTTTTTAAAATTTGGATACGTCTAGAATATGTCTAGAATATTGTAGCATACTTATGGGATACGTTCGGGATACCGGGCTTAAATGATGAATAAAAAAATTTCAAAACTTACAACAGATTCTCACGTCGTCGAAGGAAGACTGGAAGAGGAAAGGTCAAAGAAACCAAAACCCTCAAATCGATCAAGTGTGCTGAATTTGATTAACCCCAAACCAGCTTCGATTTGACCCTAGAATAGCACGATTAAGTATCACGCCGAACCAGGAAGTGTGCGATCAAGCCATAAAAGAGTTTGAACTGTTCAATCGAAGCCCTAGCTGCATTCGATCAAGCCCTAGCCGTCGAAGGCCAATCCTATTTCTCCCTTCTTCTCTTTCTCTCTCTTCGACGTCTTCATCTTTGGCGTCTTCGTCTTCAACGTTGTTGCTGGTTTTTGAATGCCGATTTTTAAGTTGTTGCTGGTTATTATTTTTTAATCTTTAAGTGGTTGCTGGTTTTTAATTGCTGATTTTTTATTGCTAAAATATAGTTTTTGATTGTAATTTGTTAATCTGTAAGTTAGTGTTTTTTTTAGTATAACTGAAGAATGATGAATTTTAGTTTAAGAGAAATGTTTTGTTATATTTTAAACTTACCTTACTTTTGTTATTTTTGGATGTTTAAAAGAAACAATTTAGTTAATATGTCGGTTTTATTATCAATCTGTCATGAACGCATTACCATCTAGTTGTTTTTTTCAAAAAAAACTTCCATGCTTAATGGAAATTTTTTTTCATTTATAACTTAATCTTGAATTCATTCTTGTATTTAACTTGATTTTATGAATAATATATTACTAATATATATATATATATATAAACGTATCCTAATCATATCCGTATTCTACTTTTTTCAATTTTATCGTATCACCGCATCCGTATCGTATCGTATTGTATCCATATCCGTGCTTCATAAACTCAAAAGTAGTACTGTGCAAATATGGAGTTTTGGAATGTTGATTCGTCTAGCATCCAAGATCACAATGTCTTCCTCCAAGACATACTCTTCTTGAACCAACAACGAGTTTCGAACCTAGGGTTTGCACCGTTTCACCTCCCCCGAATGGATATGTGCCGAACGGAATGGTTAAAACCTAAGATTTTCGTCATTTCGTCTTCTACGAACATGTAGGCGACGAACAGTTAAAGTTTCATGGTGGAATAATGGAATTTTTGGGGTAGTGCGCGAAATATTTGAAATCACCTATTCTGTTGATATAGGATATACTATTTTTAGTTTATTCTCAACCGGGTACAAAAGGACAAAAAGATGGGTAAAATTGAATAAACATAAAATGTTAGGACTAAACCTATTAAAACAATTTAAAGAGGACTAAAACTAGTATACATAGCCAAAATATGACCTTACCCAAAATTTCCCTTATTCAAGCAGGTTAAGTTTTTGCCAAGGTATGGGTACTGGCGCACTTTCGGCAAGATAGTGGGCAATGGGCATAATGAATCCCCTTTGAAAGGCGCGTCTTCGGCCCTTCTAGTGTTTGCCTTTACAAAGAAGACAAAGGCTACAGATTAGATTCACAAACTATACAAGGATTCGGGTGTGATTGTCAAGCATGCATAAATACAAGCTTCAAATTCACCTAATTAATGTTTCCAGCCATACGGAAACGAGGCGAAATAATCATTTTTGGTTTCCTTATTTAATTGACAGCATTTCACGCATAGATAGTTGGCAATGGGCATAACCTTTGAATGAATGATTCTTGGCCCTTTTAGTATGCCTTAACTAAGGACGTATACACTGCATACTAGGTTCACAATCCATACTGTTAGCTTTAATATAATTATTATTATTATTATCTGGTGTGGTTGGGCACACCATATCTTATTATGTGGCTTCGTTGTTCTATAAATAA
>JAULJZ010103400.1:0-11814 GCA_032270985.1 Heliamphora pulchella | reverse complement strand
GAAGGATACGACGCCAATACGCATGGCTCTAATTTTTGATATTTTTTAATTTTTTTTGGATATTTTTTGATTTAAAATTTTAATTTATTATATGTTTTACTATATTAACTTTAATACATGATAAGTTTGCGATTTATTTTTAATTTCTAATGTTATGATTATTTGTCATGTATTAATTGCTCAATTATAACAATCAAATGAATTTACTCCTACTTTAGGTTTTATTTTTATAAATAATACATTACTAAAAACAAAAAAAAAAATATTTTTTACAAACGTATCCTAGCCGTATCCGTATCCTACTTTTTTTAATTTTGCCGTATCGCCGTATCCGTATTGTAGCGTACTTGTATCTCGTATCTGTATCTGTGCTTCTTAGGTTTCCAATGACGTAGAGTTGCCTCGAGTCTTGTTTCCAGCGACAATTACATTGTATAGCTACTCATTTATGTGTGTGTGTATGCATATAATTTTGCTTCTTAGCAATGAGCATATATGAGTTGGTGGACTATAAGTATGTGAAGACAATGTTATATCTTGAGCTTATTATGCCCAGGAATCTTAGGAATGTCGTTCAGAAAAATCTTGAGTCTGAAGAACAGTGTTAATGTGGGTTTCTTGTTGCTAATGAGAAGGTCTATATCAGCTTCAAGCATTGCTGCAGTAGATATGGCTGCCAAAGATGGGGAACTCAGGGTCTTTGTAGTTGCAGGAGAGGTTTCTGGAGACACTATTGGTGCTCGTCTCATGGCTTCTCTGAGAAAGCTCTCTCCATTCCCTGTCCATTTTGCTGGTGTTGGCGGGTTATCTCTCTCTCTTTTTGGTATTGTGTGAGACTAGATTATGTAATATGTATTTTTAATCATCAATATTTACTTTGCTGGTGTGTCTGTTTTGAAAACTGTAGTCATGAAGTAAACTGCTTTAAATGGTTTGATATTCAGACGTATTTTGTCTTTGTTTTTGTCTCTACCTCTGTCTGTATGTCCGTCTTTCCATTAGATGATTGGAATAATATGCAGTTGAATGGCTGCTCGAGTTTTTTAAGGACTCAAATATTTGTGTAATACTGCTTTAAATGTATTGATATTCTGGCATATTTTGTCTTTGTTTTGCTATTCTAATTCCAGTTTCTGTCTCTACGACTGTAGCTCTGTCTATATGTCTGTCTTTCAATTAGATGATTGGAATAATATGCCGTTCAATTGCTACTTGAGTTTTATAAGGACCCAAATACTTGAATATGTGAGCTCTGAAATTTCAATGTGTTTTCTTTGCCATTTTCTCAGACCAAATATGTTTTTAATATGTACAAGAATGTGTCTACTTTTTACTCTCTAAGCATTGAAGTTAAAATGCGATAATTTTTTTTCGATGCTCTTTTGTTTCTTGATTCTGTTTGGAGTTTCCATTTGTAACATTATTTTGCTGCCTTTATTCAGGTACATGATGTCCAAGCAAGGGTTGATATCGCTGTTCCCTATGGAGGATATTGCGGTAATGGGGATCTGGGAGTTGTTGCCTCATCTGAATAAGTTCAGAGTGAGTACTGAGCAAGAGCAATATTTTATGCACTTCCACCTATCCAAACCAATGCGATATTATTTTTTTCATTTTTCGATTATAATATACTTATGTTTCGTCTAAATAGGAGTCTCTAATGGACCACTGGATCATTCTAAAACTGATTCTTACATTGAACTTTGGAATGTCAGGTCAAGTTGACGGAAACAACAGAAGCTGCACTTTTGTTCCAGCCTCATGTTGTGGTGACTGTGGACTCCAAGGGGTTCTCATTTCGTCTCCTAAAGCAGCTGCGTGGTAATTTTGAGACACAATTTTTGGATTTCAAATGAGTGCTAGCATTTGCCTATGAAAACAAAAGTATGGTGTAGGAAATTGGGGCAATACTTTTTGCAGCTAAATATCACCAACAAGGATTTGTTAGCCCTCCACACTTCCATTATGTAGCACCATCGTTTTGGGCATGGAAAGGCGGCGAAGCAAGGCTTAAAGGGCTATCTGAGTTTGTGGATCATGTCTTGTGCATACTTCCATTTGAGGGAGAAGTTTGCAGATTGAATGGATTGGCTGCGACCTTTGTGGGCCACCCCATACTTGAAGATGTTTTGGAGTTGAATTTGGTACAACTACATGTTATGACCTTGCAATTGTTATTAACTTATTGTTTGTTCATTCAGTTGCTTTATTAAGAGAACGCATAAGCATGCAGTTAATTAACTTTGAATTTTAATCCAATATCCATTCTGTTGACATTCACCTGAGATACCATGTAGTAGTCGAGATACTTAATCCTGGAGGGATTTTGTCTTCAGGGGAAGGATAATGTAGAAAAAGGATGGAAGGTGCAAGGACATTCTGAGAAATTTAGAAGTCAATATGGAGTACCTTCAGGTAAAGTAATTCCAAGGACTTGTTTGCAAGAGAACTAACTTTAGGTTTTCTATCCCTGAAGGGTGGGCCACTTTACAATTGGAGAGTCTTTTCCATTTCTCCTAATCTTTATTTCTATATACCAAGTTTGTGCAGAAGAGCTTACTGTATTTGAATTTCAATTTTTTAGTAGCCATAGACATGTATTATCAACCCACCTTGAAAATTCTCCTTATTGGTTTCAGTGTGAATTTTTGCAAATTAATTGGCCCCATCTTCTTATCCTTTTGTACTTTCTTCATTTTCAACTTGTTAGTTCTTGTTTATGGAATATCTCATACGGTAAATTTGACGAGTATTTGATTTTAAATTCATGGATTGTATCTTTGAAAGGAGCCACAGTCATTACCTTGCTTCCTGGAAGCAGATTACAAGAGGTAACTCGCATGCTTCCAATCTTCTTGAGAACTATGGAGCTATTAAAAGACTACTTCTCAGAGTTGATGACGGTGATCCATGTAGCATCCAATAAGCACGTGGAAGACTATATCAACAGAGTTGTTCATGAGTGTCCTGTACCTGTTATTTTGATTCCAGGAGGCTCACCACACACGAAGTATGATGCATTAAGTGTATGACCTCTCTATCTTCTCTCTCCAATGTACTGTTTAAAAATCATTGCGAGCGACATACTGGGAAAAATAAAAGCTTACTCATCTTATTGGGTTCAGGACTTCACACTAAGAATAAAGTGAGAGAAGAAGAAAACAGGTCTATCCCGAGTCCCGACAAATTTTAGAATTTTTATTTAAGATTATTTGCTCTGGTATATATTTGTCACTGTTTTGTAAAACATGTTGCTTTTCATATTTCTTAAAACATGATATTTTGCCTCAAATATGTTGAGTGATTCATGAGGCTTGATTCTTCTGATTTTTCCATATGATTGCTCATGTCTGTCCAATGGACGGTAACAGAGAGCAGTTTGTTTTGGATAAGTTACAGTCTTACAGATAGACCATATTTACCTGAATCTGTTTGTACTGTCTTATTTCCCTCTTTTGTCCTTGTTAGTGGTCGCTTTGTCTAAACAGGTCAGTGTTGTGATTGGAGCCTTTGTGTTTTACTATTTGATGTTTCTCACATGATTAGGCCTTTAGGCACTGACTACAATCCACCATTAGGTGCCTACACTTTTACATGTGCATAGAATAAAAATACCATTAGGTTCAAGACTTCACCCTATGGATAAAGTGAGAAAAGGATGAGTGAAGAAGAAAAACGGTCTATTCTGAGTCCCAACAAATTTTAGAATTTATTTAAGATTATTTGTCTTGATTTGTATTTGTCAAACTGTTTCTAGGTTCCAATGTTAAGAAAGATTAAGAAATATGAACATTATTCCATGTTCCAATGTTCTTGATATAAGGATTAGATAAATTTAACACTTAGACACATACCTGCATCCAACACTTGTACCCAAGTCCACGTAACATAGGTTATAGATAGATCTTATTTACCTGGGTTTGTTTGTACTGCCTTATTTCCTTATTTTGTCCTTGTTTGTGACTGGCTGACTGCTTTGTCTAAACAGATCCGTATTTAAGCGATTGGAGCATTTATGGTTTTACTATTTGATGTTTCTTATATGACTAGGCCATTAGGCCCTGACTATGATCAACCATTAGGCGTTTGCTTTTTACATGTGCATAGAATAAAAATCCCACCAATTAGGCTCTAACTAGGGTCCGCCATGAGTTACCTCTTTAAAGATATCCGGGATTGGAGTGTATTTAAGTGCTGTTTTGTATTCTATTTTTGTATCAACATTACATTTTTCTGCCCCCGTTATTCAAGTAACTGAGGCATGTAGCAAGTTCTAGGGTCTGGATCTAGGTTACCTAGAATGATCTTTCTTTCTTTTTCATGATACCCAAAACGCAAATCTTTCCATTACAAAGAATGAGAACGTGGTACGCAATGTGCTCTAAACTATTGTACAAAAGAGGTAGACTTGTAGAGATTAGAATATTAGAATGACTTTGTTTCAAGTGATTAACTTTTTATAAAACCAAATATTATATTTTGAATTATTGATAGAAAACATGTTTTTAGGAAGGATTAAAACAATTTTTTTACATTGTCTCGCAAAGCTCCACTTTTTCTTGATTTTAGTTTATTATGTTTTTTTCCCTTCCTATGGCTGTTAACGAAATAAATAGAAAAAAATCTGGGGATCGCTTGGATTGCTAAGTTCAATCTTTTGAAAAAAAAGTGTACCATGTTTGGGAGTGTGCATTCCAAAGTGTAAATTGCTAGGGGTGAGGTTTTCCGGTAACACTGGTCTTGATAAACTTAGATCCATTCCTTTATCTTTAACAAAATTAGAAATTTACCATTGTAACATATCATTCTTGGTGAAACTCGTGATTCTTACCAACTGATTAAATGCCATGCAGGCGAGCAGCATTGCGTTGTGTACTTCTGGGACTGTAGCTGTAGAGATGCAACTTGCACGGTTGCCATGTGTTGTTGCCTATCGAGCCCATTTTCTAACCGAATGGTTGATACGTTATAAAGCGAAAGTACCATACATCTCCCTTCCTAATATTCTTTTGGATTCATCTGTAATCCCTGAAGCTCTCTTCCAAGCATGCACGCCTTCAAAATTGGCATCTTTGCTCATGTAAGATCTTTATGCAGTACTAGAGCATGGAAATCTTATCTGTCTTACTTTTTAGTTTTTATTTTACATTTTTCTTAAATTAACTAGGAAAGTGCAAAGATTTTAACGCAAAGTTACATGAGGGAGTAAATTATAATCATTTTTGTTTATTTTCAGTAACACAACAGGAAAATGAGTGCAATTTAAGTAATTGCGACGAGTGTTCATCTCTAAATTTATTTTAGCTTCAAGGGGCCTCTAGAGCTCTTGATAGATAGAGATACCAGAGACTCTAAGAGTGAGAGAGAGAATCTATATGTCACAACTCGGAAGATGTAAATCTAGGAAGCACGAACATGTCAACATACGGCTTAGACATGGTGGGACACGTGTTGGACACGCCATGTGGTGTGTTTTAATTTTTTACTATTTTCTTTTTATACAGAACACGACATTGGATACCTGTGTCCATTATTGGACACGCCGCAAGACATGGTTGGGGTTCTAGTGAATTTTTAAAAAGAATTTTTGGAGGTCTAATAATACTTACTTGAAACATGTTGACTAAAGTTCAAAAAACAAATTAAAGCCCTAAATACACCGATCGTTGTTGAAACTCTAAATGTACCGATTGTTGTTCAAGTCCAAACATAGGGTTAATATATAAATAAAAAAAAAATAATTTTTTTCCGTATCCCCGGCATGTCTTTGTCTTGATTTTTCTGAAATCGTTGTCTCATGTCCGTATCCGTATCCATATTCATGCTTCATAGATGTTAATCTACTAAATGAAACATGTATAAACGGTTAGTTCTACCAAATGTTAAACGGTTCTTCCATGTATAAAACTCACAATCTGAAAAATTCTTCATTGGTAAATGATGGTGCAGGGAACTAATACAGAATGAAGCCCTTCGAGGTGAACAGATTGGTGCTGCTGAGAAGGTAATCGAGTTACTGCGCCCATCAGAAAGAACCATTTTCAATCCAACACAGCGGGAATCCAAACCAATGCTGCCTGATTACACCCCAAGTATGATTGCAGCATTTACTGTACTGTATTCCGTCAAGACCTATGTTACCTAGAACAGGAACTGGTACGTCACATGCCCTAAACCTTGATATGATAGGGGTAGGTTTGCATAGCTTATAATATTGGAAGTTACTTATTTCAAATGATAAATATCCATAGGATATAATATTATTTTTCAAATGATTCATATTAAACACATATCTAGGAAGCATTATAACTAATTTTTTTTACATTTTGTCTTGTCAATGCACCACTTTATCTAGATTTTAGATTATTATGTTTGATTTTTCATCTATAAATTTTTTAAAGAAATAAGTAGAAAAGACTATAGATTGCTTTGGATCTCGCTAATAGCATGGTTCGAAACGTGCACTAACGTAATTCCCAAGAGAGTGAGCGTTTTGCGGTGACACAGGTCAGGACATAACCAGATTTTCATGCATCATAATGCCTAATCAAAACCATGTCCTAGTTGTTTTATATTCTTTACTCTATGAAAGCTAGATATTTATTAAACTTCAGAGGGTTATCAAAATATTGGTGGATAATGTTTCGTTGTTTTGTCCTCCATCTCTCTTTTGTAAATCCCTCGGATTAGAGTTTGAAATAGACTATCGCGTAGGTTTTGATGCAGGGAATGTCAACTTTGCCTTCCTTTCAAAAAAGAGCTATGCTATTTAAGCCGAATTTTGGCATAGTCAACGTCAACCTATGAAGCACGAATACTTCTACGGAAGAGGCTATGTCGGACATTGATTCCTCGGACACTTTGATGCTTCGTAAACATATCTTACATAAAAAACTAAAAACTAAACCTATAATATCAGACATTTTTGGACACTTCACGGACACTTCGATGACATGTCTTGAACCCTCTGAACGCCCATTTTGTGACGTTTTGCCTTTTGGTGATACTACATTTGTCATAGTAACAATGTTATGAATTTTTTAAAACACAAACTTTTGCACCTCAAATATATCTTGAAACATTTATAATATGAAATATATACTTTTTAAAAATTAATTAGTGATATGTTATATTTTTTATGACTTATATATATATATATATATATATATATATATATTCTTAACATGATCCAACCATATCGCGTTTTGTTCTTTTTTTTTTTTAAAATTTAACGCGTCGATGTGTCAATGTCGTATTGCTTGTTTGTGTTGTGATGTGACGCATTTTCATGTCTATGCTACTTAGACATCAACCAATCCAACATATGATAGCTGTGTCATTAGCAAGCTGAATTTCACCTTGAATATCTTTTTTCGTCGAATTTTTTTTCCGTGGTCTTATTTTTATGATTGTGGGACTAATCAATCATTTATACCTTGTGCTTGTGGTTAAAAAATCTAGGTGATTTTTTTTTTCTTTTGTTCGCTGCTACAGAAAAGTACTGTACTTGTGTCTGAGATAAATTTTTGGTGAATGGTTTTTTTTTTCCTTTTTTCTTTATATAATTTCTTACCTTTTAAATTAAACTACGGGTGTCTACTTTACGTTTATTAATACGAAAAAGTCACTTAATCTAAGTTGTAAATGCTCCATGTAGGACATATTTTTTTTAAAAAAAATTTATTTTTAGTACAACTGTTTACAGACGTCTTGAATTTTGGATAACACTTAGAGCGACAAATACTGTAAGTGTGAAAAAGAAATGAAATGATACTATATATCAAAAGATAAAGTTTCTACAATGTTAAAATATTACATCCCAAAAGAAAAAAAAAAAGAGATTTTAGCTAAATATTTAAAAAAATAAGTTTTAACGCGCAAGATTTATAAACAAAAATTTTAACGTGCAAAGTTCAATTGCGTGATTTTTTCTAAAAATACCAAGCAACGGATAAATTTATTTATTTGATATTCATCTGTTTAATATGCAAACAGATAAATTCATCTGTTTGCATATTTATACTTAACAAATAAATTTTTCTATTTGTATATCAACATAGATAATGTAAATAGATAAATTTATCTGTTTATATATTTATGCATAACAGATAAATTTATCTGTTTGTATATCAATACAGATAATGCAAACAAATAAATTTATCTGTATTTTTTATATGTGCTTTCAATAAAAAATAAATAAGTTTATCTGTATTTTTTATACATGTGTTGAAAAGGCACAAATAAATTTATATTCTTTATACCTACTTACAATAAGACAGATAAATTTATATATTCAGTCAAAACACCGTATACGTATATTTAATAAGACATAAATTTATTCGTATTCTTTATATATGTGTTTACAATAAGACAGATAAATTTATCTGTACAGAAGGTATTTTTGTCATAAAAAATCATACACGCATTAATAGAGGACCTTGTGCGTTAAAACTTTTATGAGAATGAATCTTGCTCGTTAAGAAATATTATGCTGGAAGAAAAATAGTAAACGGCCTATAAATTCAACTGTTCGCCAATTTCTCAAAGAAAAGAGAGTATGACAAAAATAAGGAATTCTAGCTGCAAAGGGTAGAAAAAGGGTCAATGTCACTGGAAAGAAAAAACTAAGAACGGGCTCACGTGAGCTAAGGTTCCATCGAGTCATCGTCAAAGAAGGTTGCAATCTCATCCGATTCGTCTAAACCTGGCATAAAACGCTATGAGCCGCGATGACCAGTAGAAACCAAAAATAAAAATATATACAAGTATTTCACCAACAACATAATAAGCAAATCACAAAAAATTTGATATGCATGATAACATTAATGATGATGATTATTTATTCAATTACTAAGGTTGACTAAACTAAGTCATTCTAGGTTCATCTAACCGGAAAGACCATCCTAATCCTGATCAACAAACACATACCAAGTTTACTGATCGAATACAACGTTCTCCAGTCACAGTGATGACCTCATAATCGAATTAAATATCCAACGGTTTCATCCAAAGGGCAAGAGTGTGGACTTTACGACTTCAAGCCTTTGAATCTTAGGTCAAGGTCTAGTGTATGATCAATGAAATTTCTACATCGAACTTATTCAACTGTTCACATCTTTCACCACCGAGGACTCCATCGAAAAACAAGTTCTTATATTGAAAAAAAAATATTTTATGGATTTAATCAATCTATGTTGTGGAATGCGAGAAGTAAAGAATCAATCATACAAACTCAACATACGATCTTTTAACATGGAAAACCTAACTTGGCTAAAAAATCACAGGATTAATCCAAATCAAAGTCTAAATAATCAAACACTAAATAGTCAAACAGTTCTAAGACACCCACTTTTTGATCGAATCCTTAATCTAAATGTCTTAAGATTGCTTGCTGAATCTACGTGCACTATTCTCCACTTGATTACGCAGCAGCGAATTTTCATAGTTTCACAAGTATCGAATCCTTAATACTTTACACAGGCAAAATCCTCTATCGGTAAACTTAGAAATCCATCTAAATCGAATACGAACTTTATATGTTCTTTTTGGGACTCAAAAGACACTTAGAGATATGGCTTGAATGTAATCCAGAGGATCTGCATATTATTCTCTGAAGTATGTTTTTGAGTCTAATGTTTGCTTCTTATATAGGCAAAAATCTACAACAATTCGAGTTTAGATGAAATTGAAATTGTTAGGAGTTCGCTCGTGCTAACTATCCACTGCTCAAGCAGTTAGGTGGTGAATTGTGTCCTGCCTGTGCTAAACCTACTTCAATCACATGTATTTAGCTTTAACTCTTTTACATCTATCTTCTATTATGATACTTATTCTGACTCAAAACTTTTAATTAAATTGAAACTCCAAGTTTCATAAATCTCCTAACTCCAATAGGAGTTTTAATAATTCTATGGAACCTAATCATGCTAGGAGTTTTACAAGACTTCAAAGACTTGTATTACTTGAATTGCCAAAATAATTGAAAAGGGAATTAAAAATTCCTAACACATATAACATCGGGATACTCCTCCAAAACGTCTGCAGGGGACTTTCCTAAGAAAAAAACAAGATCAACGACATACTCTTTCGAAAAGTAGCACTACCGTAAGGTTTCTTTCAATCACCCTCTTTATTAGAAGGTATGTGATTCTTACAACTCAAACCCAATTAATGTAAAAATACAATTTCATGGTATACAATACTAATTTGTCCGTTTGATATGAAATCTCAAGCATGATTTAAAACTTAGCATGTGTACACCCAATTTTATCATGGCACGGGTTATATACTCTCACGATCTATGTAAGCATGTTGAATATTACAATTTCAAACCTTAACACATCAACATGCAATACTTAATTACATCATCTTCAACAATATTATTTCACAACTATATACACATAAATATAGCATGACAAATAACACAACAATAGATACTTAAAAGTTCACTTTAATGTTCTTAAGAACTAAAATCACAGTAGTAAATAAGCAAAGTCAGCTTCTGTATTTAGGGATTTAAAAGTAATAAAATTCACTCAAATTCCTAAAACTTTTTCAGGTAGTTAGTTTGAGATGTCTTCTACACTTTTTATGAAGAAAACTTTTTTTATATCCTCCTCTAAAATTGAGTTTAGCTCAAACAAGAAAGAGTTATAGATTTGGTCTGCCTTAAAAATTGATAATATAATCTGTCACTGAACTTTAAAACTATGAACGGTGAGAAAATACTTTAACCTTGCTAAAAAATACTTACTATTTTGGAAAAAAATAACTTTTAAATACAGAGTGTCTATATCTGGCACACTTGAGAAAAAATAGCATAACTTCTACTATACTTGTATTTTTCTTGTGATTTCAGTGGAATTGAAAAGATAAGACATAAATCTAACTTTTTTCACTAGTGTCTTGCAAAAAGAAATTTTCTACAAGAAATGGTATTATTTTAAAGTTGACTATTCAAAATGGTGTTTTGGCCATTTTGCGAAAGGAATTTTTTAAATATGAAGGACCTTAAACTAGGTTCCACAAAAATTCATGCATACAAAGAACATTTATATTACACTAGAGAAAAATTTAAAATCAAAGAGATGGGATTTGTTCCAAAAATAAATTTGTACAAAACATGAAACCTCTATAGGATTTCATGAGACTAAGCAAGAAATGAAACATGCAAAACTCTTAGGACCCTTGATTCTTCATTATATGACTCTATCCCTCGTATATATGGTTTATATATATTAGTTATAGACCATATTCAAGAATCAAAACTCAAAATGACAGGAGTTTTAGAAGAATAAAAGAAAATAGGACAAATTTGGTTCATATTTTCATCTCATGGAAAAGATATGAGGTATGAACTTTCTTTGAGCATTTGAGGGCCAAAGACTTGCATAAAGGAAAAACATACATAAATATATAATTGATTTCAACCTTGAAAAAGAACTTTCATTGTTGAAGACCAAAACACACCCAGAAAATGAGAAAGCCTTCTTCTTCTTCTTCTTTCTCTCAATATAATTTCTCTCTCTATATCGCTTGCATTGCCTTCCAAGGGAGGGGATGGGGCTAGTGTGTATATAGAATGTGAGATAGTGGAGGGCACAATGATATATATATATATATATATATATATATATATATATATAAGCCCCACAAGCTCTTTAGCCAGCCACCATTTCCCCCATGCACAAGAAATATCTTAATTGTTATTTTATACAAAATGCATGTCCATGCATTGGGCCAATTTCTTACAATATGACATATATATATATATATATATATATATATATATATAGTTTGTTGAGCTGTCTGACA
>JAULJZ010103389.1:0-11814 GCA_032270985.1 Heliamphora pulchella | reverse complement strand
GATCTTCATTTCCCAAAGAAAGTATATTCTTGACCTTCTAGATGAAGCTGGTATGATGGGTTGTCGACCTGCAGATTTACCTATTGAGGCTAATCATCGTCTCCATAGTGGTGATGGAGTACCTATCGACAAGGACCAATTTCAGCGGCTTGTGGGAAGATTAATATACTTGTCTCACACTAAACCTGATATTGCATATGCTGTGGGGATTGTCAGTCAATTCATGCATGATCTTCATAGTATACATCTTGACGCTGCTTATCGTATTTTGCGATATCTTAAGTCTGCCTCTGGTAAAGGGCTCTTATTCTCTCGTCATGGCCATTTGACATTAGAAGCTTTCACAGATGCAGATTGGGCTGGTTCAGTTGATAACAGACGATTTATATTTGGGTATTGCACATTTGTAGGGGGGAACCTGATTACTTGGCGCAGTAAAAAGCAAACAGTGGTAGCTTGATTAAGTGCAGAAGCTGAGTATAGGGCTATAGCACATGGCATCTACGAACTCATTTGGCTCAAACCTATGAAGACTACCATTAATATTGCTCATAACTCTGACCAGTATGACAGAACGAAGCATATAGAGATTGATCGACACTTATCAAAGAAAAAGTGGGTCAGGGATTAAATTGTATGCCCTTTGTGAAATCTACAGATCAATTAGCAAATATTTTCACTAAAGAGCTTAGTAGTAAAATGTTTTAACCCATTGTACACAAGTTGGGTATGAAAAATATCTATGCATTAACTTTAGGGGGAGTGTTAAGTTAAGGGTATTATTGTACTTTTGTATTTTTTTGATCTTATTATAAATAACAAGTAATAGAGTGTAAATCCTAAGTTTGTGTTCTCTTATTCATTGTTCTTCTCATTCTCTCTCTTCCTCTTTTTCTCTCCCATTTTTTTCAATAATTCTAAATATATATATATATATATATATATATATATATATATATATATATGTGTGTGTGTGTGTGTGTGTGTGTGTGTGTGATTTTAAAGATCAAATTTCATTGCTTTTTTAGAATTTTGTGAAAACATAAACTCTTTCAAAATAACTCTTAATTTCTTAATAAAACTCTTATTTCATAAATATTTAATCTTTAATAGTCATCATTGAAACCATCAAGAGAACCCATGGGCTATCAAAAGCCTTAAAAAAATTTGACCTATATCACACCACTCAACTACATTATTCTAAACAAGTTTATCTAAATTAAATCATCACAATTATGAAAAGAATTTAAATGCACAATGAACTATAAAAAGGAGAAATTGGAATATTACATCTATTGTTGACACGCCACCAAATCTGATGTCAATTTCTTTCCTGATGTATCTAATCAAGTAAATTAAAAGAAAGTCATTATTGCTTTTGTTATGGATTGCAGTGTTGATAGTAATTTTAGCTAAAAATGCCATCGTCATCGCTATTCAAACATAAACAATCAAAAAAATGCCAATCAATTTTTCCAGTAGCATGTAAATTGTCTATTTTACCTCCACCCATTATTGATGCAATTGGGAGTTATTGACTCTTTAGCAAGTATGTATTATGTTGAGCATAAGCTCTTCATCTCGTAACTAAAATACTACATGCATTTTTTTTAATTTTTTATCTTTCAAATCTTCTGAGTGCAAGTTGAATCTAAACTTCAAAATTTTAATAGAAATTTGATGATTTTAACCTTCTTTGGGAGCCAAGCCTACTTTTCTTACTTTTGGAGCTATAGTTTTACTGCAGCTAACGACCAATTCTTTGTGGTATTTAGAATTGCCGAGTGCAAGATCAAAATTGACAAGAGTTAGCATTCAGTTTGAATAAATGTATCCTGTCATTTTCAAACTGACTTTATGTTTTTTCATATATTCAAACTGACTTTATGTTCTTTATAGAAAGACCTACTTTATGTTCCCAATTAGATGTTCCCATCTAACTATATCCATCATTTTTTATTCAAATAAAAACAACCGTGGTGATCGATAGATGATTATTTGGTTTTGATATGTATTGATAATAATTAATAAGTTCTAACCTTTTTGGGGTTATAATTTGTGGTATCCATTTTCTAGTTGAAGAAATGTAGTGTATCTTGACAGTTGATGATGAGCTTCACTTGTATCTTTTCATCTAGGGCAAGTTGGTCATCATTAATGATGTTCTAATAATCTAAATTAATTGCATCAGTCATGTTATTAAGATACAAAACTCCAAGGGATTGGCCTGGTGGTCTAGGCATGGAATTTGTGGGTTTGTTCCCTCCACGGTCTCAGGTTCGAAATTTTTTAAGTGCTATCAATTGTTGTGGGGCTAGCGAGTCCATGCGGGGATAGTCTATGTGGAGTTTTGCCTTAACTTTAATTGGGGACTTCTCTAGTGGACGGTGGCATTGGTACCCAAGGGATTTGGTCGAGGTGCCCGTAAACTGCCCTGGACATTTGGAATGGGAATTCACTATACTGGTTGTAAAAGTCGTTCTAAAGAAGAATTTGATGAACATATTGCCTCTCAATATGCTAAAATCAATAGCAGGTGGAGTTGATGAGAAATGCACAAAAATATTAGCCATATGAGCAATAAACCTTGCGAATTAAAACCCTAATAGTTTAGGTACTAAGATTGTGACAAATTAAGACTATTCTTGTCTTGCTTATAAGACTTTGTTGCAATTTCTAAAGCTGTAAACAATATACAGATGCTTCAATAAAGCAAAAAATAAATAAATACATTCTCCGAATGTCTCGAAGACTCAAACCGATAGCAAACAAATAGGGGATGAGAAATAAATAAGGAGAAAGATGTGTGAGAGAAAAGGCCCCAGTTGGAGAATGTGGTGAGTTGGCAGATTTTAGTTTACTTCAAATTACTGCGGGGACCACTTATTCTTTCTATTTCAAAATAAGCGTCATGAGCATGAGGTTGAATAATAAAAGTTGTTAGACAATTGCTCCCCAATAGTAGGAGGGCTGCTTCACATTCTGTTATAATAAATTATGCTTGTATTGGTGTACTTAAAACACTTTTTTCAACATATACACTCGTTTCTAGTAATGGTAGTGCAAATTGCAAAACTTAGTTGCACGAAGCGGGAGCGGGTGTGGGGGAGCGAGGCCATACAGAAGAGTCTAAAGTTTGGAGCGCCTATAGGCTGCAATGCACTATGAAAATCTCATTTAGGAAAACAAGTAATCCACACCCGATGAGATTGGCCCAAGAAAAGGCTGCAATGCACTATGAAAAACTTAGAAAAACTTAGAAAGCAGCTGTGCATGTTAGGGAGGTTAGAGGTATTAGATAATAATCTCACATCGTTTAGGTGTGTGATGAGTGATCACTTAATATGCATTAGGGACCTATCCACTTAGTTTTTTTTTTGATCAGGGGATAGGGGAACCGAGATTAGAACCCGGGTTAGTGAGCAGGCCAAAGGATCCCTTAATCACTGGGATAGACGCCTTGCTCGATCTCTCCACTTAGTTGTTTAAAATTTTAGGGTGGATATAAAGTTTCTACACTTATATTACTTTTTTATCCTTTATGTACAGTTTCTCTGTTACATCATATGAGTTGTCCCCTTTTTCTTATGTGTGTATGATATGCATGTGGAAGTATATGTCTTTTCTTTACTATATTAAGCCTTTCTTCATTTTTAAGCGTCTTGTGCAACATCAATGGACTAGTAAGCTTCCAAATGCTTTTAAGAAGCTTAGTTTTGTAACTTAATGAAATGCCATTGAAGTAGTGTTCCGTTTTGTCAAGTTAATACTGAGGAAAGCATGGAGTCAAGACTAATTGCCATAAAGTGTTGATCTGTGGCTATGGAGCTGAGTTATGGTTCTTTAGATTTTGGCCATGTCTGGCAGTTTTACGCCAATATCTCGAATATTAACTTTTAATGACCAAGTGAATTTCTAGTTCATTTAAGAAAAGTGATTGAATGGGCTGTGTTGGGGAAATCCAAACAGCTGATCAAATGAGAGGACACATGACACTGCCCTCTTCTAACTTTAGTATTTAGCCTTTATAGCTTAGCTATTAATCAACTAACCTTATTACCACCTCTATGAAAAGAGGAATGCTGGAATATTTGGGAACTATCAAAATGCTGATTGATTGTGCTTCTAATATTTGAACTTCACTGGTCATTTCCTATTAGTGGTTGGACAAACTCTATTGGAATTCTTTCTATTGATGGTTTCTCGTTATGTTTAACACTCACTTTGTTTTAGTAGATAACATTTTCATTAAGAAAATATTTTTTGCAAAAAATTTTGTTTGAAAATGTTTCTCATGAAAAATATTTTCTTGTGTTTGATTGTAATTTTCAACATGATGATGCTAGTTGTTGTGATAGTGTTAGTATAGGCGGTGGTGGTGGCGGTGGTGGCAGTGATGATGTGGTGGGGAGTGGCGGTGGCAGCGTGATGGGATGATAATGGTAGTGATGGAGTGATTGAAAATGTTTATCAAAATTAACTTATTTTTCGTTGACCAAGAAAATGTTTTCCGTTGAGTTGTAATTTTTGTATACCAAGCACGAAAAAATGTAGAAAATAATTTATGTCGAACAAACGGAGCATAATTGAAAGTAATTTGTTTCTCGATCTCCATTTATCATTTAGTAATCTATTCGTTTGATGCATTGGCAGGTTACTCTTGTAAAGATGGTCAATGAAGCAACTGCTGACATTCCCGGGTGGGAGACATAATAACAACTTCCTTTGGTTGAAGGTCTCATGATCTTAGTTCTGAGAAATTGAAAATCCTGGTTCTGTAGTTGTTAGAAAAAGATTTGAGGCATTTAAGGCACACAAAGCTCAGGTTGGATGTTTGTACTTACAGAAATATACATAAATGGAAACTAGGAGTGTGTTTTTGTCCTAAACAAGGGTTTTGAAGACACCTCTATTGGCAAGAGAAAAAAGCAATGAGCAACAGGTTTTTTTTTTTCCTTTTTTTTTTTCCCCACTATTGGTACTTACAGAAAAGTCTGTGTGTTTAATCATAAGTGGTTTTAAATAGAATGTTACATTTGACTTGTATTATCATTCGTGATAATGAGATGATGATCTATTGGTCTTGGGAAAATACGATGTCAAAAGGAATTAGGGGTGCTTACTGTTCAATTTGGTTTTGTTTTGAATTAAACTATGTACGAAATTGTGTTAAATGGGTTTTAAGAATTTAAAAATTGAAATTGTTGTATAGAAATTAATACCATTATATTTGAGCTTTATTGTACTTGAAATATCGATTGGAGCCAATCATACCATGTGGCACTGAATAGTTTTCATCAAAAAGTATTAAATCTTAAATATTAAATTTATATTACTTTCATGCAAGTTAGCACATCATAAATAATAAAATTATAAAATAAATTAAAATAATTAATCCAAATATTATGATAGATTAATATTTATATTATGTTAAATTATATATTATTAAATAATATTTGTTAATATATATATAAAATTTATAGCAATAAATTAAGATTGATATTTTGTTTTTTAAAGAGAGTTTTTTAAGTAAATTTATTTTAAATTATTTTTTGTTTAATTCTCCAATTAGAAATTTTTTAAAATAAATAATATAATTCTGGCCAATTAAGTATTAGATTAAAAATAATTATTATTTCTTGTATTATTTTGAAAAATTTAAAATAAAAATTTCAAAAAAATACAAATCAAAACATATTCTACATCTTGGACTTTTTAAAAGCACCCGATAAGTGTGAATGTGATTAGGGATGTCAATAAATTAGGGCGAGATTGAGCTGTTTTGTATCATCCATATCTCGGATCTTATCTCTGTAGTGCGTAGTGCCTGGAGAGATGAATAAAAAGGTGACACGGCGGGATTGAGGCCATAGTAGGAGTAATTTGCCAATTTAAAAAAAAATTCTAGTAAGTGTAAAAAAATGTTACCAAATGAGAAAGATAATGATATATAAGTTATGACAATTAAAAGATATATTTAATATTTTGTATTTTAGTCTTTTGTTTTTTAAAAATAAGCTTTATATTTATGAGTGCATACAAATCTAATTAATTATTTCTTCACTTGCATTTTTTTACTTTTCTCTCGAGTCCTTGAATGTATCACCCGTCCTACTGACCTGATTCACATTGATGTTGAGACACAAAAACATGTACTTCTAGAGGGTCCTACTGGTCGCAAGTGGTACCTGGGTGAGTACGTGGTGCGCAAGTCACTCGACTCTATAAGGAATTCTTATTTCTTGAGCGGTGTTCGAGCCTTGAAGGACGCAATTAAAGGGGAGTTTCTGGAGGGGTTCCTTATGGAGGATGACAATCGGGCCTTCGCTCGTGAGAGGTTCATGTTGCTTTTTTCTCAACACATTCCTCTAATAGAGCCTGATTTTATCGAGGGTAGCACTAGTGTTACTATTCCCATCCCGGGCAACGCAGGAGAATTTTTTGAAATCTCAATGTATATCGATGTTTCTGGCAAGAAAGGAGTGCTATGGATGTTAGAGGTAGGACTGTCAAGATCTTTATTTTTGCAAACGATTAACGAAAAAAATTAACTGCAGAGACAATGGCCAAAACGGGTTGCAGATAAAATTTTTGATGATGAACGATTAAAATAAAACCCGTACATCCGAAGTTAATTTAAAAGAATACATTTTTATCAATCGAATCTTTAACTACGATTTGAATCCGAGTTGAAACTCATGTCAAATCTTCTACTGTATTCCCTTATGCGATTCCCAAATATAGTGTGGATTATAATCCTTCGAGAACTCGTACCCGCAGAACCAAGACAGCTTTAGTCTTAAGAAGACAAGTTATGAAACTGGTTCAGCCTACCCGCATATATATAGGGCTACAGCAGGGGCCTAAAGAGTAATTATGAGTAAGACTTTCAGTGGAATACAGGCACGTATCAGCGGTTTCTGCAATTAAGCAAATCTCATGGCGGTATCTGTAATTATGAAAAATCAGCAGCGGTTTCTGCAATTTTTATAAAATACTGAATTACAGTTCACACCACTAAAGAACTACAATTACACTCTGACCCATAATCTCAAGACTATGTAGTATTGAACTCCTGTTATTAAATGCTTACCATTTCTCCCCACGTTAAGATTCCCGATACTCGTCAATTAAATTTAATTACTGATAATTTAATTTAATCGGCGTCTTGATATTTCTTAAACCCTTCTACTTAACTTATTTGACCGCTGGATAATTAAATCCACCTACAAGATTTGGCCTGGTCAAAATTTATAACTTCTTTAAGGGGGTATCGTTAATTTCGATCTTTCGGGACGTGAATTCCGTTAATAATTAATAATTTCAATATAAATAAATACCGCTATCCAATTTACCGGGAACATAGACCCATATAAGATCGCATCCTCTAATGAATCAAAACAACGAATATTAAATATACGTAAATAATAATTATGTCAGAATTAAGAGGATAAGTACTATTCATAATAACCTTGGGGTGTGAATTAATTTATATAATTAGTATAAAATTAATTACCCCAAATGTCCTATTCAATACACACAAAGTGTACTAGTACAGAGAGTCGGAACAATAGATGACGCTATTATCTGTTTCCTGTAACCAAAACAAGCCTACTAAAACTCTGTGCTACAGTTGTATCGATGGATGTCCATTTCCATCTAAACTGTGAACATAAAACTTATATTCTGGAAAAACTTAAAATCTAATCTTCTGTGTGCAAGCCGTATTCTACACACCAGATTAAATACTAAACAGAATATTGGACATCCATGCATAACATTAAAGAAATGATACACATACATTACTCATAAAGATTCTTATAAAATAAAAAATTAATTTTATTAAAAATTAAAATTAAATATTAAAAATATAATTTTCAGTATACCAACCATAACAATAGAGACATGACCATGATCTTTCGAGCCATAAAGACATAGCATTGCTCCAAAGTGATGCTCTAGTGAGTCCCATATTTGCTTCTCCACTTTACTACATTCATTTTTCCTATTCTACATGTTTTATATTGTCCTTGTTATGTTCAGATTCCACATAGTTGGGCACAACAATGCATCAATGTTGTTAACGTGGTATGTGCTTTCTTCTGTCACCATAAAGGGATCTTCAATGTGTCTTCTACTTGTGGAGGCATTCGTGAAATGATACGTCTTCCTCTTCTTATGGTAACCAGTCATCCGGTATCTTTCTGATTTCTTCCCTTTTCCTTGCAGATTAAGGCTTCAGCCCATCCTTAGGGAGCAGCAATTCCTCGTTCTTCTTCTTTTGAAGGGGTGAGCCCTTCCCATGCTCGTGCCTCCATATCATTATAAGGAGGCACAAGATCATTTTATGCCAGTTTTCAATGTTCAGTCTCGAGATGAGGCGACCTCAGAGGAGACCACAAACATGATTTAGATATTTCGTCCCTCCACTTAGGCATCATTGGAAAGCAGGCGTTGATGATTGGATAGCCTTATGGATTTGATTAGGGTGGAGGATTTTGTATTATCTCATCATTTGTGTTGCTCAGTGGTTTATGTTGTCTTTTTTTACTAGAAGTTGTCAAACTCATTTTATTAATGAATAAGCTTTTCCTTTCAAAACTTTTACTAAGAAGACTGTTGACTAACTACAACGAGAACTCAAAAACAAACATAGACTTGTGCTTGTGTGTGGAATGGGACCAACAGGGACTCTTAGATACTTCCTAGGACACACAAGACCTGAAACGAGAACAAAAAACATTGAACAAGGACCAAAAGGCCGACCCGGCCTAAGGGGCCAGGGCAGAGAGCCGAACCAGCTTTCTTTCCCTAGGGTCAGTTTAGCTTTATGGGTAAAGCTTTGATGGCTGGTAATTTTTTTTGGCCTCTGCACGATGCATTTTACTCATTTTGGAGTTTTGCCCATAGTCTTTGAGCCTTCCTTATCTCTAGTGATCATAGGCGCTATCGAAGCTTACTTGAAGGGCTTGAACCCATTTATTCCTCATCCATATAAAAAAAACTCTTCCTTCCTTAGCTTCGAAGTTGTTCAATTTGATCTTCTCAGTGCTACAGTGGGTATTCAGTAGTCTTTTGACATAACATGAAGGATGTTTTCCGCTTTCTATCACAGTTTAGATTTATGGAGGCAGACTTTTTGTGACATTGAAGAGGATGCCATTGTTGACACTTCTTTGCTTCCTCTCATCAAACTTACTCGGCGAGCTTACCAACAACATTTAATATTGGTTGTCGCTATTTGTTGGGATGTCGAAGCTTGGCTCTTCTATTTTGGTGACGATGAGATGTGTCAGATTATTAACGAGTTCCAATTTTTGTCGGGTATGAACTGCGAGGATATCATGGTGGTACCTAAACCACGACCTTTCCATTGTAGGTTGCATGGACCTACTATGGTCATTCGTCAAGGGTGACCAAGTTTTTGATATTGGAGGATCACTTTCGGGTTGACTTGTTGCTAGACATATTTGCATTCTCAGAAGAACCTCATGTTGGTGACCTATTATGCCATAGCATGAATGCCTTTGTCATATGTTTTGTCTTTACGTATCTTCCACTCCCATCAAGAGGCTAGCCAAATGTTTGGGTGTTGCATGCGGTGCACTAGATGCTTCAACACCGTAGCCTTGTTCATATGGTCTTAGTCGAGACTCTTTTGGGTTTGGATTGAGTTCGAGGTGTCACGACTTGGTTCGTTAGTGGACGACTTGCTTCATCTTTACTAATGTTGATTGATCATGTTAGACTGATCATTTTTTGGTAAATTCCTCGTTATAGAGCGGGTGACTTTCTTTGCTACATTGTGCTTTCCCTTCCGTTTCCATGGCGAGTGGATAAAGTGGCTTCAAGACAGGTTTTCTTGTCATTGGCAATGTATTAACTGTGATGAGGGGTCAATGATTGTATATTTGATGGGTTGAGAATGTTCATCATCGTAGGTCTGCGGAACTTCACTCATTATTATCTAAGGAGAACTAAATGAAAACTAAAACGTTGTTAGCGTCCTTTCATTCCTTTTAGAGTTTCATCTTCGTTGACATAGACCTCTTCTCAGTTGAAAGGGTGGGCATGATTAGGTCCACATTTTCTTTTCTCAGCATCAAGACATGGAACATGCTGTAGATATTCACGAGCTGTAGTGGTAGGGCTATGCGGGAGGCGATTGTTATGACTTTCACTAGGATTTCTAATGGCCCGATGTATGTTGGTGCTAACCTTTCTTTTTCCTGAAGTGCATGGTTCTTTGCCGGGGTTGGGTTCTATGCGATCTCTCATATTAAACTTGAGGGGCCTGTACTGTCGGTCTTCTTAACTCTCTATTTTTGCCTTCTTGGTTGTTTCGAGTATGCTATCTATCGTAACAATTAGTCTTTCTCTAGTTTTCTATTCCTCATTCTAGTGACTCGCATTATCGTTCACACAAGGCTTCGTACGGTTGTAAACGTTGGCTCAGTAGTTGTTGTTGTAGGTGGACTTTAACCAAAGGAAAATAACCTTCTTAGCTCCCCTTTAAATTCCATTATGTAGGCTTTTAGTAAATCTTCGATGGTTTGAATTATACATTCGGACTGCCTGTCAATCTAAGGGTGAGACGTGGTACAAAGGTAAGGCTCCGTTCGTGTGAGACCCTGACCCGTTTTCTTTTTCAGCATTTTTTGACACGCGTTTAGTGTTTTCGTTGCTGCATGTTTATATACGTTTTGATGCATGATCGGGCTTAGATATGAATGTGGGATTAGTTTCCGGAGCCGTTGGCCGTTGTGGTACGAATTTCAAAAGAAAAAAAAAATTTTCTGGCGAGCCTATAAATATCTTCCTTTAGATTTTTTTTTTTCAAAATATCTTTTCTTTTCTCTCTCTAGCTTTGAAAACTCACCAAATGCTCTGCCTTCTCTCTAACTTCTCAGGGGCTTGGGGCTCAATTTTTGATGATCCAATAGCAGATCCTTGCTATTGGCACAGTAAGTTACGCGTTCATCTGGACAGAATTTTATTTTGGCGAAGTTTAGTTTTGCACGTGGATCGAGACGCTTAGTTTTCAACTCACCGAGGTAGGATCCTAGACTCTCATGTTTTATAAGAGTGCTACGTGTAATCGTGTGTGTTTTTACCGGTTAAAAATGCATAAAAAATTGATTTATGTTTTGAAAAATTGGGTTTTGGCTTGAAAAGGGGTTTTGTGTTGATTTCGGTGGATGGAATCGGGTTCTGACTTTTTCTTTCGAGGTTTTGTGGTAGCCTTCAGGTTTGGGCACTTCTGAGGGTGTCGAGAAGGTGTTTGGAGGTTTTGATTTGTGGTTGAGATAGTGGTTTGTGTGTGTTTGAGAGTTTGGGGGCTTAGAACTCAAGAACAGGGAAAATCTGGGTTTTTCTCGGGTGGTAGCTCACTCGAGCGCCCGATGTCCGCTTGAGCAGACTTGCTGCGCAGGGTCATTTCATTTTGATGATATCTCCTTCATTCAAACTCAGAATTTGGTCATTCTTGTACTCAAATTGAAGCCCTAGATGTTTTCTATCCAATCAAACCTCTTTCACAAGAAAATCCTTTTTGTAGAAAAAGTTATGGCCAAAAGAGTGGGGGTATGTCAAAATTTGTTAACCGTTTTCACACGTTTTTGGCCAAATGTTTAGATAAAGGTTATTTTCCATCCTTGTTGGCCCTTTTTATCAAGTTTCTTGTTTCTTGGGGCGTTTTGTTGTTTTGGTAGGTCGTGGGTTCGTGTTAGGTGCGTGTGGGCATTGTGGGCTCATGTTGGGCTTGAGTGGGCTCGTGTTTGCCGGGTTGGTCATGAGTGGGTTTTCGTTTGCTGT
>JAULJZ010103379.1:0-11814 GCA_032270985.1 Heliamphora pulchella | reverse complement strand
CCTACGTGGGTGAGGCCAACGAGGTCGCTATGATAGAAATAGGCGAACCATTATTTGAACTCCCAGAATTTGAGTCAAAAAGGGCTCAGGCTCTTCACAAGTCCACAAAGTTTAAGTTCTTTGATCAGTTCGGCCTTGTCCGAATCAACGAGGTTGGAAGCCACTAAATCCTTATTACGAATCGAAGAAAACAATGGGGAATAGTGCATGAATGTGACGGGTTCTATTCCACAAATTTCATAATAACTCTCTCACCATTACGTTAGCGGAGGCTAGTCGCCAGCTCCCTTTCCCACATAATTGGCCATTATACATCACCTTAACGATTAATGGTGTTGAACTTCAAAGAGGATTCATGAATGGCGGGTCATCCCAAAATGTGATGCCCCTTTCCATCCTGCGAGCTATTAGAATCCCACACCAGCACATTGTGTGTGAACCAATTACGGTTACAAGATTTGGCAATCAGTGCCAAAGGACCCTGGGCTATGTCAATGTAAATCTAGTCATGGGCCCAATAAGTGCAACAACAAGATTTGACGTTATCGATCCAGTAGCTACTTATTAGGTGATGTTGGGGCGGCCATTGCTCCACAAGTACGTAACCATCCCCTTTACTTTTGCCCGATGAATCCCACATGACTGATGCCACATCGTTCGATAGCGTCGAAACGAAAGTGAAGCTCCATCACCCGCTCGTGGTACTTGCATTTCCATGCTGGAGGTGAGCAACACCTCAAGAAAGGCTCGAACAAGTCACGAGAATATCAGAATGGGTCATCCGTGTGTGGGTCAGGTGCAAACGAGCTGATGGAAAAATTGTTTACAAATTGTGACGATGCACCGGGTTGCTCCCATCACCAAACTGGAGTGACCCGCAGACCAAACACCCGGCTCTGACCCAGACAATTGAAATGTCGCTCTCTTCATTATCCAACAAACCCCATTCGCCAAGTCCGTACGAAATCAGAGGGCAAGCTCTCGATGAAAGAAGAGATACGATTGACCTAGTGTCTTCATGACATCTCAACAATTGAGGCATTTACTTCAAGAAGAGCAAACTGCTCTGCTTCAAGGATGGGCCGAAAGAACAAAACAAGAGCTAGAGGAAATCAATATTAATTCGGATAATGGCACTTGTTGGATAGCTTATTATACACTGTGTTAGCCCCATTCCCTAACAGTTTAAAAAAATTTGGACTTAACATGGTATCAAAGCTCTGGTACCACGAGGTTTTGGGTTCAAGTCTCGTAGTGTGTTTTCCTGTTATATTTGTTATTGTGCACTCTGTGTATTGGTGCACCTATTCAGTTTGTTCGCCTCTCTACGTGCGAGACAGGGCCACACATGAGGGGGGTGTTGGATAGCTTGATATACATTGTTAGGCCATTTCTTAACAGCTTAAACTTTTGAGAAACTTGGTAACTTAACAACACTAATCATTCCGTTTTTTCTGTGCAAGGATATTGCAACAGAGCAAAAGCAAAAATTTCTTTCCCTTATTAAAGAATACAAAGACGTGTTCGCATGGAGATATGATGAGATGCCTAGTATTGACCCCTCAATAACACTACATAGGCTCAACCTTTTACCTTCCTCCCGACTAGTCAAGTAGACAACATGTTTCTACAAATCACAAGTTGAGCATTATAAAGGAAATAGCAAAACTGTTAAAAGCAGGATTCATTCAACCCATACATCATCGAGTCTGGTTATCCAATATTGTACCGATCATCAAGAAGAACAGGCAGTTACAAATTTGTTCGGATTTTCGTGACTTAAACAAGCCATGCCCTTAAAATGAGCTTCCACTACAGAGCATCGATACCCTCATAGATTCCAGGGTCGGTCATCACATGTTTTCCTTCATGAATGGTTTCAGCCGTTATAACCACATTAAGATGGCCCCGGAGGACACTCCCAAGACAGCCTTCAAAAACCCTATCGAAAACTTTTTCTGCAAGGTTATGCTGTTTGAGGTTAAGAATGCCGGTGCTACATATCAACGTGCCATAACGGCTATATTTCACGACATTATGCACAAAGTCTTGGAATGTTACATCGATGACTTGGTGGTAAAGTCAAACAAAGAAGACAACCACTTGCACGACCTCTGATGAGTGTTTGAACGGTGCAAACGGTGCAGGCGATATCACTTGCGCATGAACCAATTGAAATGCGCATTCGGTGTTACATTCGGAAAATTCCTTGGTTGCATAGTTCACCGCCATGCAGTCAACCCTGATCCAGCCAAGGTGCTGTACACGACATGCCTCGATTAATGGCGGCATCCCAGTTGAAGACCTTCCTTGGGCGAGCGTCATTCGTGTGACGTTTCATCCCCACTATGGCAGAGATCAATCAACCATTCAGCGCGCCATTAAAGCACGAGGCTAAGTTCGATTGGAGAAAAGAACATCACGAAGCCTCTGAGAAAGTAAAATTGGCGTTGGCATTCCCACTCGCTATGACATTGCCATAACGGGGGTAACAACCCCTATTGTACATCACTCCAACCCTACAATCTGTCTGTGCCCTCTTGGCTCAAGAAGTCGACGGTATTGAACAACCCGTCTATTATATCAATAGAATAGTTCACAGAGCTGAGAGTAGGTATTCAGGGATCGAGTGACACTGTTTAGGTTTGATCTTTGCTGTTCAAAAACTGTGGCATTACCTATTTTCCTTTACGATCCACCTCATCACAGAGAGTGACCTGATCCGATACCTTTTCTCAAGACCGACAGTCAGGACGTCCAGATTGATGGCAAATGTTATTAGTGGAGTACGAGATTTTGTGCAAAGTACTGAAAGCAGTAAAGAGTCAGGCGCTTGCAGATTTGTTAGCTGATTTCCAGATAAGAAGTTATAAGCCCCCATCAAAAGAACTCTCAAGTGATAGTTTCAAGCCGTCAACGTCACAATAGGGGGAGAATGGATCTTGAGTTTTAACAGTTCGTCAGCGGGTGGTAAAGGAGGAGCGGGTGTTGTCCTCAATACCCCAGATGGCGACACGATTCAACTCTCTTACAAACTTGATTTCAACTGCTCCAACAACAAGGCCGAATATGAGGCCCTCATTTGAGGACTCATAACTGCACTCAACATCGGAGTCACCACTTTGTGTATCCAGGGAGACTCGAAACACGTAGTGAAACAAACCAATGGAGATTACACGGTCAAGGAGTCCGCTCTAGCAGCATACCGCACGACGCTCCAACGTCTGATGGATCACTTCAAATCTGTTCGCATGAAGCATGCCCCTTGCTCTACCAATCGACATCCAAACGCCCTGACCATTCTAGCATCCAAAATGAAGAAAGATAGAAAAATAACACAAATCGAGATCCTAAAGCATACATTTCAATGTTCAATGGTTAAGTTCTTCCCTAAAAAACCTGAAAAGCCTACAAACAACTAGCGATCCCCATTCATCCCGAAGCTAAAAAACCTGCTTGGGAAAATTCCAAGTAGTAATTTAAAGCACTTTATTCTCTACCAAGGAATGTTATATCATCGTGGTCCAAGAGTATTGACTCATTGCATAGCACATGATGAAGCAAGCATCAAAATTCACCAGATACACGAGCAAACATGGGGATTCAGTGACATAGCCTCCATTGTCGGCTTTGCCGACATGGCTATTTTTGGCCCACAACGAGAGAGGAGGCTTCCAAGGTACAATAACAATGTGGGCATTGTCAAATGTTCTTTTCATAATCAGAATGCAAGTTTGTTGACATAAATGAATAGCAAGCCTTATGCAAATATCTTAAAAGGGCAATCTCTCCCAGAGAAGATAGTTGGCACGGCTTTCGTCAAAAAAAGGGCTCACAGATTCTTTGTTCATGAAGGACAATTGTTCAGGCGAAGCTTTGAGGGGAAACCACTTCGGTGCTTGGCGAGCACAGAAATCAACAAAGTGCTCAAACAGATGCACTCGCTAGAATATCAAGGGGGCACCAAACTGGCCCATTATGTAATCTTTTGTTCTCCAAGCTAATGAAAAGCTATTTTTCATCCAAAGTGCTTGCTTTCTTCCTTTTTTACGAATCACACTCCACCTATGAATAGCTTGTAGGAGTCGATGATCTCCGCGGCCACTCTTCCCAAAATTCAAGAACCCACTCTTCATACGGATGGTTTTCACTTGTAAGAGTCAATGATCCCCGCGGTCATTCTCCCCAAAACTTCAGAACCCACTCCTCATACAAATGGTTCTCACTTGGAAGAGTCAATGATGCCCCAAAACTCCAGAACCCACTCATACAGATAGTTCTCGCTTGTAAGAGTCAATGATCCCCACGTCAATCTCCCAATATAAAAGGAAATAATAATCCAAAACCCACCCATCATGCGGATGGTTCTTGCTCATAAGAGTCCACGATCTTCGTGGTCATGGGAGCATGAGCCCCGTGGTCAGCCTGCCCAACAATACCATTTTAAAAGGGCAACTATTGATTTTTTTTTTTTTAACAAAAACAAAATAGCATAACAAAAAAAATGAGAGGATATTATCTTCCTTTTCATTTAAAAGAAATAAGCAATCAACAACTAACACTAGCCATTTGCAATTTTCCTACAAAGAGAAAACAAAAATTTGGGGTGCTTGCATCCCAACATGTCCAAAAAAAGGAAGGGGGAAGGAAGATAAATATACGCTATTCCATTCTCCACATGGCCTCCCTCACTGTCATATGCAAATATGTCTCATTCTCCCCCACAACAGATGTACCCATCGAACAATGAAATTGAGATACTATAACCTCCCTTCGTTGCTCCAATTGCACCATGATGGGCCGCGCCTCCTAAAGTTGGAGATCAAAATGAGACAACTCAATCTGTAGCTTCGTGTCAGCAAGCACCCGCAACAACGGTTGCTCTAGCCAATAGATCCAAAAGCCCATCTTCCAATCATTAATAGTTTAGCAGACTTCTTCCACATCAGCATCCGTGATCCCAACCAAGTGTCCAGCCATGTCATCAATTTATCAAGAGGAAATAGCGACGAAAGGATGTCTTTAGCTCCGATACCTTAACAAATGTCTCTGGCCTTTCAGCAAAAACTTCTAAAAGTCGCGTACAAACTTCCCCTTCAACAATGGTAAATATTTGTTGAGCATCCAACAAAATCACCTTCCCAAACAAATCAGTAGCCCGCACAGATCCCTCGACATCCCCCGTCACAACTTGATTAGCTGACACATCTGAATCCACTGTAATCGATAAGTCACCCAACACGTTCTCCTTGGGACAAGATACCACAATGGGTGCATCTACTTGACTGAACATCTCCTTCGCTCGTTCTGAGATATAACTAGTGTGAAACTCAAAAGTATGAACTCTAATATCATCTCCGCCCAAAACAGAGATTTTTGGCTAAGATTATTCCGTAGAAACAGAAATGATTGGCTCTCCTCCCAAACCGGGAGTAGAATCATCTAGCACATCCACGACCGGCTCTCCTCCCAAAGCGGGAGCAATATCACTTGGCACATCCATAGAATGAACACTGAGGGCATCAACTTCACAAAACCCATCACTCAAGCCTTCAGTGGATTCTTCAGTACTTCCTTCCTCGTCGCTTTCCTCACTAGAACCCTCCTCAACTAATCGACAAGTGGAATTTACTTGGCGTGCCCAAGTCGTTGGGGGATCATCCCCCCCCCCCCAGTTCATCCTCTCCTCTGGCTGAGGCCTCACAAAGCTTAGAGGAAGGACTTAAAACCTTGAGGAGCTACAACAATGGTCTCTTCCCCGTCCCCGGCCTGAAGGTAGTAGGGCAAAACCTCGCCATATCAAGATCTTTCCCAGCAAAGAGTCCTTGGCAACCGACACAACTGCAGGAACTAAACAAGCCTAAAACAAACAAATATATATACACGCACACACACACACAAAACAAGTGATGAGAAGGTAGATGTAAGATGATATACCAAAAAAAAAAACATACATACATATATAAGAAAATTGTCCAATGCAAGCATAGTTGCTCACCGCAGTTCAAAACTTCGAAGGGCGACTTGCCCTAAGCACCTTACCCTTCTCCTTAAACGCACCATTTCCATCGCCAGTCTCGCACGTAGCTTTCACGTCACCCCCACCTCCTTCTGCTTAGACACCTTATGTTCCCTCTCTGACGTTTCCTTTTTTAGCCTTCTTTCCTGGCTCGAATCTTTCAGCACCCCTCTTATCGGACTGGAACCTTTCAACACCCCCCATACAAGAACTAAAGAACCGAGACGTCACTATAGTCAGTATCCTCTCCGATGGGTCCATACTCAATGGAAGGGAATTAATGGCATCACTAGCCATCAGAAACTGCAAAGTTAATCGTTTTGCAAACTCTTATCGCAAACCCAGGACTACGCAGTACGATTTTTGTCAACTGGAGCAATGAACCTATTTGAAGTGACTCAATTTGTACCAGATAAGCCTATGTATGAACAAAGGAAGACATAAGAACTTGTCACTATCATAAATCAATTCAATATCAATACCAGTAAAGCCACCATCAGCATAGTCAAGAACAAAACGCAAATTCCTTGCCCAATAATTTAACTATAATCGGGTGCATCCACCACATCTGGTCTTATTGGGAATGATGAATAGCGCTTGTTCCCTTGCTACCTAACTCGCCTCACACAAGTATTGGTTGTAAGCCCAAGACACCGAAATAGGGAGAGAAGGGCGGCGAGGAAAACCTTGATCAAGTCCTAATTGTCGCGCCACACGGTACGTGTTATAAGCCACAGTAATTAGAGAGTTGTCTCTAGAAAGAGTTGGTAACCACCCAAGCGCTATTATAATGCCAGCCAAGACATGCTCATCCGACCACTTATCAGCCCCATATTTAAGAATGGCGTCCTTACCCCAAATATATGATGACCCGACATGCCATGGTATACCCCTGCAAGGCGTTCTGCAAAAGAACGAGTGCGAAATTCACTAGATTTATCTATCACAGAACCCAAACCACCCTGGTAACGCGCATCAGCCCACTTGGCCGATCGACACTCCAAAGCATCATCTTTCCTCTTAACAAAACAAAGAGGCTTGGGAGCAATGCAAACGCTTGAAAACTGCTCGTAGAAAAATGCTTGCAAAAATGGAGTGCACACAAACGTAGGAACATCATAACGGCCGAAGGATCATTTCATACCTTCAACAGGGGCATCGAACTGATAAAAAGTGGTACCCAGTAACAACGGCACTAAAGGAATCAAATTGCCGCTCGCTATCACAGCCGCTAAAGGAAATAACTGGGGATTAATTCCATCTGCTGGGCGCCCAACCAAGATATTACGACATAGCCAGATAGTGATGTAACTCGCCCAATGGTGCCGACTCTTTAACCCTTCACCATCAGGACCGTGGAATGGCTGGTTCGCAGCCTTAGTTTTATACCATAAACTCAAATCTTTGAACCAATATCGCACCCACCCTCCAAAGGTATTTTTGGGTGATTTTAATACCACGTTAGAAACCTCTTTGTAACCTTTACCTTGATGAACTTCGTTGAGTGATACCAATACCCTTTTCAAGGGCTGATACGATGGAAATCTATTCAGCGGAAAGCTCCATCTCGAGATAAAATGCCACCTCTCCTCATTCAATGCAAAATATGGACACGGAATTAGGAGGAAGGAACTATTCATCGCCAACTGGTGCATCCCTAATCATCAATAATGGCCATTCTGCAGCAAGTTCCCTATCAACAAACACCCGCGTCTACTGCCAAAATTCAACCTCCCGAGTCTGGTAAGGGGAATGGTACCAGTGATCACCTGAGGGATTGAGGGAGGACCTCCTTTTAAGCACTTCAGCAACCAACGCTTGCCATTCAGTTGCATATCATTCTTAAGAAATCCGTGAACTAGTAAATCCATTAGACAACAACAAGCAGTTACCTAAAATGGATCAACAAACACTAGTCATGGTGCAACATAACTAAAAGAATATCGAGACGGCGCAATTTGATCAAGATGAAGATAAAAAAGTCGAGATGTAAATTGATGGAAAGATGAATGTGATGAATTACTTGCAATTAAAAATAAAAATAAAAATAAAAATAAAAATAAAAAACTCACCAGGTCAGATCAAACCCACCGCGCAGGAGTCGCGGTTCGTAGAGCAATTGCACATCAACAAAAAACACCAAACCAGATCGAACCCACCGCAAGAGCCGCAGTTTGTAGGTCAATTGGCAAAGTACAAGACCACCAGATTAAAAGGATCCCCGCACAACCCACTAGTCACACAAGGTTGAGCGCACCCACCGCCAAGATGTATATGGACTTACTGGTTCGATAACTGCTTTGAGATTCAAGATTCTGCACAACCACCGCCAAGATTGGCGCCGAGCGGCTCACAAACAACCGCCCAAGTTCCTTCGAGATTAAGTTTCTACACAACCCACCGTCAAGCAAGGCTAGATCGGCTACCACGCAAACCCACCACGTGAAGATCAATAATCACCTACGATCAGCTAATACAAGACCAAAACACATCGATAATTTTTTTTAAGGAAGGTGAAAAATAAGGCCTATCAGGATTTCTCAAGAATCCCTTCAAAATGAAATTCCAAGCTCAGCTTCGCACAACCAGACTTCTCAAGACCCAGCCACTCCCCAGGCTTTTAAAACCTAGCCGATTAAAAATAAATACATAATAATAATAAATAAATATCGATCAACCAAACCGTTCGCGCGACCAAACCCACCATGCGACCAAACACCGCGTGGCCAAACCCACCGCATAGGAGATGATGGTTTTTCAAGCCCGCCGATCAGGATCTCCTGAATCGTACACGTGGATCTTCTGGATTACACTCTTAAGGATCCTAAATGTCTCATGAACAGATTGCAACATTTTATGGATCACAAACGTTTAAAATAAATAAACAAAAAGAAGTGAAAACTCCAAATCTAAAATCCTACCCAGATCTAATGCCTTCTCCACATCTGAAAGATCAAGTCAGATCGAAACTCCAAATCTAAAAACTTCCGCAAACTCCATCGCAGGGCCTTCTCAAGATGTAGAAAACCAAGTCGGATCGTAAACTCTTGTTTCTCCAAATTAAAAACCCTCACTGAGGGATTTCTCCGTAGAAAACCAAGTTAGATCGTAAACTCTCGTTTCTCCGAATTAAAAACCCTCACCAAGGGATTTCTCCAAATCAGCAAACTCCAAATAAATAGTAAAAAAAGAGAAAAAAAAAGGAAGGGGGAGAGAGAGAAGACAACAACCTCCCTCCCTCTTGTGAAAGAAAGTCGAAATTTCATCTCTCAACTAGCATTTCACGAAATTGGAGATTATTTTTTCCAAACATTCAAATGAAATATATGGATTACAAGCTTACCAAGCCCAAATTAAGGATGGAGAAAAAGGGCAAGCAAATCCACCAGCGGACCCAGTACCTAGTACCTAGTACCTAGTACCTAGTACCTAGTACCAAGTACCTAGCACGTCAACAAGAGGCAAAGCTAAAGCTCAAGAATGTTGAAGGGGCAGGGGCACCAAAGTCTTCTTTGTACTTTCTCACCCAGCAAGGGGCAAAGCTAAAGCTCAAGGAGGATGAAGGGGCACCAAAATCTTCACTAATATCCTTTCACGCTATTAAAAAGTAGAATTCTCCATTTTATAGTCCAGCATCACCTCGATATCAGGAGCCTTTTAACTGACATAATAGTACAATGAATAGGCAGGCACACTCAATTGCACGCAAAAGCATCTGCGCAAGGGGCATAATGTAGGCACTATCTCCCGGCAATCGACCCGTGGCGTGATGGCAGCTGAACAATTACTGTTACCAGCCAGCGGCACCATTGCCGATGCGCCCCGCGGCCATCACAACTAAGACCGTTCCAATAACCCGGGTTGGGAGCAGGACCCACGGTTATCACCTGGATCACTAGGAGGACAAGCAGTTGGAGACTAGAGTCGAGGATCGCCAAGAGCTGCTCGGCATACCGTCTACGGATGGTACCCCATCTTGGTCACTACTTAGGTAAATGGAATGTTGACCTGCTAACACCATTGGGGTTCGTATCACTGAGTGAGACAGACTTGTCACACCTAACACTGTGGCGCTCAGTGATACGAAGCCCGATGTATTTACCTCGTATAAGTCAAACCAAGAGGACCACACCAAATCGTGAATCGAAATGACCTTGTTTTGAATCGTGAATCGTAACGATTCAGTCATGATTACAAAAATGCAATAAAAATATGTTTTTGCAATTAGATTATAAAAAGAAAGTAATAAAATTATAATTTTAGACCCAAGTTTATAAAAATCTTGTTATGATCACGTGGTCTAATAGCATCCACAAAGGAAAAAATAGATCCATGCTTGTGCGTTGTTCCAAAAAGGAAAATATAAACAATTCAAAAATATTAAGTAGATAAAAAAAACTTCAAAAGCCTTGAATTCTTCATTTCTTAATCTTCATCATCTCCAAGATCAAGGTCCGAATCATCATCATCATCCTCATCATCTTCCTCCACCATAGTCACTTTATCTTGCTCATGTTCATCATCTTTAATCACTTGAACTTCCTCTTCCTCTTCCTCTTCCTCTTCCTCTTCGACCATTTTCTTTTTCCCTTTCTTGTTAGCATTTAAGTTTCTTGGTCCTACATTTTTGAAAAAAAAAAAAGATTTAAATTTTAGTGTAGATAAAGGTGTAAACGTGATTTAAACAATTAAACTTAATAAGTAAAATCGTACCTCTCTTTCTCTTTTTGTTACTCACTCCTTCATCATCTTCAAAACATTCTTAGATATCTATCCATGAACTATCTTGGGATAGGCATAGATCTTCCTTCTCAGTGATCCATTCATCATCGGAGTTTATATCCGATAAAGAGATAGGATCATATATCTCACCCCTCTGTTGCCTCTTCACTTGCCGCATCTGTAATTGAATGTTATACTTCACAAAAACCAATGCATTCAACCTTTGTTGCTCTAAGCGATTCCTTTTCTTCGAGTGCACATGGTCAAAAGTGCTCCAATTTCTCTCACATCCCGTTGCACTACAAGTAAGGCTTAGCACTCTTATAGCTAACCTTTGAAGTTCCTTGCATTCCTCCCCATAACTCTCCCACCATAGCGCTACAAAATAAAACAAATAAAATATTAAAGAAAATGCACTAGATTCACATATTTTAAAATTTAAAATACAAAACACAAATTTATAACAATTTAAAAATATACCGGGTTGCTTAGTATCTCTTGTTGCAATTGCAATGCTCATGCCAAACATAACCCTCGGCCTTCATGAACTTTTATAATTGCCCATCAACCTTTACTCTTGTCAATGTATCGGGGTACATTCTCTCAATTGTTTTGTACAAGCCTACTTTCACTTCTATGTCCACATTAAACTTGTCATCATCGTAATGGAATCTACAAAAGTAACCAACAAACAAAAACGTAAATAGCATTATCTAATAATTAAGTATCTAGAAAAGTAAAAATAAAAGAACTTACTTTGGATTAAAGTAGTATGCGGCATGAAGAGGTCTATGAAGTTGCAAATTTCATCTTCTATCAATAATTGCCCAAATTTTGTCATATCTTGTCTTCACATTGTTAAAATTCAAGGCAATTTGTTCATTGGCTCTATCCATTGCCTCATAAATATAACCCATCACCGGCTTGACATCACCATCCACAAGTCTCAAAACTTTTACCAATTGAAGTATTTTATTGCTTTTCAAAATCTTGCGTCTCCCAAAATTATCCCTTGACATTTTCTTCCCGGAGTAGTAGACGAATAAGAGCTCATAGCAAACTCCTCTGATGCA
>JAULJZ010103347.1:0-11815 GCA_032270985.1 Heliamphora pulchella | reverse complement strand
AGAAGAACCAATTTGAACATTTTGTGGGTTAGTTTCATTACCCAGATTTATTGACAAAATTTCTTCAATTATTGGTTAGGCACGCATTTCTTTCTCTTTTTATTAAAAGTTTTATTTCTTCGGGAATATCCCCGTCGAATTCAAAATCATCAGAAAACGTATGAAATAAATCAAACAAAGCAAAGTAACCGAAAATCTTGTTCATTTCATTAAAAACAGAGGGGAATATAAACTCAATGGTAAAAGCATAGAGAGGAGCACCAACAGATGTGCCCTCGACTATAGATTCTGACTCAAACTTGGACTTAGGATAGACAATGTGTACATCACCAGATTCGATGGTCCAATTCTTTACTTCCTTTGTGGCTGCGTTGACAATGAGCTTGGTGCAGTCTGCCGGTGCGCTAACACCCATCATGAAGCAGTCCTAATCAGTTATTTGCAGATGAACCATCTTCTCATTAAATAGCACTCCCATGTCAGTACCATCGAGCTTGTCGGCCCAGTCTTCTTCCTGAACTCTCTTTTCTTCCTTCTCTCCTTTCCCTGTTTCTTCCTTTTCCGTGTCAGACAGCGTGTGGTTGAAAAAGATCTCCAACCCTAGTAGCTTTTGATTGGTTTCTTCGTCATCCATGGCTCTGAAAAATCACAATATGGAAAATCTTCCCCTTCTTTGACGAAGTACTCATTGAGCGTCCCAAAATAATTGGCCTTTTACCCCCTTCTAAGCCCTTCCAGATCTTCTTCCGTTGGTTTATACCCGAGACCAAAATGGTGTGAAGTCGGCAATACCTGAATGGGTTCCAGGATTTCCTGCAATTTACGTCCCAATCCCATGCCCGGGAAGGACATTTTCCTCATCATTATTACAGCCTGCGGATTATCATACCTTTCTTCTTCATTCATCAACATCTGAATAGCCTGTTCTACATCAAATCAAAAACCACTGAGCAATACATCATCTTTACTATGCTAAACTTCCAACAGAGTTGTGCTCTCTCCTCCTCTCGGAGGGTGAATGCTGTCTTCTCCGTGGAAGGGTAGATGGTACCACATAGACATTTGGGTCATGTAGCCACGGCCTGCCCAACAACAGATTAAAGGAGGCCGGCACATCTAGCACGTGAAACTCAACTGACGTCTCCAAAGGTCCTACTGAAACAAAAAATGACACCAGTCCTAGTACATCCCTTCTTGTGTTGTCATAAGCTCGCACCCCTTGATTGCAGGGAGTAAACTGGTCTGGCCTCATCCCCAAGCATACGTCCGTTCTCAATGGGCAGACGTTCAAGGAAGATCCATTGTCAATGAGAGTTACCGGGAACCAATTTTCGAGGCATTTGATGGTGATGTGCAATGGCTTGTTGTGACTTTTTCCTTCAGCGGGCAAATCTTTATCAGAAAAGGAAATGACTTTTGGTTCGACGGCTGGCAGAATAAACCCAATAAGTTGCTCGGGAGTTGCATCTATCGGGACACTGGCCTTGTTCAACACCCTCAAAATAGCTTGCATGTGCTTATATGAAGCCATCAATAAGCCCTAAATACTGATGTTGGCCTGCGTCTTTTTCAACTGTCTCAATACAGCATCATCCTCCTCCTCTTCCTCTGTCTCTTTTCCTTTTCCACTTGGTTGTCCTTTCTCTAGCTGGACTGGCTTAAAATGTCGTCCACTTCAAGTTAGGTGTTCCACGCCATCTTCGGGATCTCATAATCCCGACATCACATTATCAATCTATCTCACTTCGTCTACATGCAGAGGGCTTTCAAATGCCCATAAATCATTTAGGTCACTAACGGCTGCCCTTTTCCTTCTTTTCTCATCATCTTCGATAGCCCATGTATTATCAATTTCTTCCCATATATCCTCTTCAATAAAGTTCACTTGCTATTTTCGAATGGCCCAAAAATCAGTCCACTCTGCCCCATCTGATTTCAACACAATTCTTACCAGCCAGTAGGACTGCATCTCATCGACGTACACTTCCTCCTCAAAAAGTTGGGGAAGGGTGATTCCATCAAGCACATAGCCAAACCCATAAGGTCGACTCGGATAATCCAATGGCCAGTCATCTTCTTCGTTGCGCTCCCCCTCTTGTTGGTAGGTTTGGGTTATCAGTTGATACCATTCCCAGGCATCATCATTTCATTCTTCCATCCTGTCTCGACTGCCTTTAATCATCATGAATGAGCATGATGTCTAATCCTCAGTTATTAAAACATGAGGACGTGGTAGGTGTGCTAAAAAGATGTGCTGACTCGGGTCCTCCAATTCCCCCAAAGACACGTAATTTACCCCAGCCTGCCTGGCATGATTCGACAGTGGGCTAGTCGTTACGTTTGGCTTTGGAGCAGCAGATAGTGGCGGGATCACTTTGTTTTCAATGAGATTCTGGATCTCATGACGCAACCTCATGCACTTATCAGTCGATAGGGGATCAGGTACAGGCATGGGGTCCAATGGCTTAATGAGTCCTTTCTCGACGAGTCAATTCAGGGCGGTAGATAAAGAAATATTGAGGGGAGAAAACACCCTCCTTGGTCTCTATTGCTGTTAGCTGTTATCTGGCTGTTGGGTGTTGTTGGACTGTTGGGCAAAAGAAGATGGGTTCAGCAAGTTTACCTCGTTTGAGCGAGACACGAGGTTGGTGGTAGTAGATTGGTTTTGGTTATTTATGGGGAAGGTCTTCCTGGGTTTTTGCTTGGCTCGGCTTTCTCAATATCTCCAGACTGGATTGCATCTTCTATCTGAACCCCTACATCAAACAACTGCTCGAATGTAGAGAGTGGCTGTGTGATCAGATATCGTTTCAGTGGGGGTTGCAGATTCTTTACTACGATCCTGACTTGCTCTTTCTCAGAGGGCCGATTTGTCATCTTTGCGGCCTTACCCCTCCATCGGGTCAGGAAATCAACAAAAGACTCTCGGATCTCCTGATGAGTGGTCTCTAACTCTCGAGCAGTTACATCTAACTGGACATTGTAACTGTACTAGCTGACAAATGTCGTAGCTATGTTCTTCCAAGTTCTGGTCTTTGTTACATCAAGGGAGATGAACCATTTTTGGGCTACCCCAGAAAGAGATCGGTGAAAGAGCTGGGCTTTCAACTGGTTACCGATTCCCATTGGTGACAAGGTACCAACATACATTCGGAGATGAATTCTGGGATCTCCGATTTCGTTAAATTTCTCCATGTCTGGCATTTTGAACTTTTCTGGCAGTTTAGCATCTGGAAACAAACACAGTCCTCCCACATCTAGCATATATTCTTTGATTCCTTTTGCCTTTCTAAGGACCTTCTCCATTCGGTCGATTTTCTAAACCAATGCAGACTCTCTGGACTGAGCGGCATTTTCTTCCTCAACTATCACCTGTCGAGGGTTCCATGGTGGTGGTGGAACGACTTGCGGTCCATCGGGAACCTGATTGTCATTCCAAAAGTCTTCAGCATTCTCATTCGTGTCATCTGGTTGTCCATTCACAACAGGGATGCGGGCCTGAATCGCCCAGATCTGTGCCTGACATTGCATTTGAGCCTAGGCCTGTTGCTCTACTACTCTCTGTATATCAGTGATTGCCCGCATTAGGGTTGCCAGATTCACCTCATTTTTTGTCATTTTAGCTGACTTAGTTGGCTGTTTGGATACCCTACAAAGTCTGCCTGATCCTAACCTCACCCAAATGTGTGTTGACTGTACTTTTCTCGGCCCAATGGTAAACTCACAGAGAACACCTAAATCGTAAAAAGCAGAATAATTAGTATCAGACACTTCTCGGGTAAACATTCTGACAGCAGATAGCAGATATCTTGGGTTCTTAAAATAGCATATCATGAGCAGATAAACACTGAGACTAAAATAATGCCCCTGTCGGGTTCATGCTGGCGGCATAACAAGAGCACCTGAAAACCAGAATGACGGATAAGAAGGGAAATCGACTAAATTCTAGAGGAAAAGCTCATCTAAAATGAGGAAAAGGACGGCACTTCGGCAGGAAAACGGAGCTACATTGACTGGGCTAGTTCGACCTAAAAAAATCTTAGAAAAAATGGGCAGCACAATAATAGGGAAATAACTCTCATGGGTATGACAAGGGTTTGAAAGAAATGAGCCTATGTCCAGGGGGATGGAACTAATGACCTGGGAAGATCTCGGGGGAGAGAGAAACTACCCTAGAGGCTTTAAAACGAAACACGGGCCTGACCCCGGGAAAAAAACTACGGTAAGAAAAATCAAATATGGTGAAAAACAAAACCTAGGTAAGAACCTGAAGGAAAGACTAGCCTAAGCGAAGGATAACAGAAGACTCGGGTCGAACCCGGAGAAAGAACTAGCCTAAACTTGATTAAAGCAATCCTAATAATATACAAACAAAATATACAATGAAGAAAAATACATAATCCTACTAGGGTTAGCAACACCTAATTTGGGAGGTTTTAAGTTCACTATATGCAAAAGGCCAGTTTTGGTCAATCAAACAGGGTACCTTCTGAATAGAGCCGGGTATATACCTCTCATGCAAAACATGGTCAAACAGTACGCCCGAACTTTTTTACTGTACTGATGATAGCGTACAGTCAGCAAGGGTTGCCCGTCTCCCCAACAATCCCCAAAACGGATTAACGTTCAGGGTATCAGGTCGACCAGACAGGGGGTTTGAAGAACAATGCATATGTATGCAAAAATATAAATGAGAAATTCTTATTAAGAACCAATGATGTTTTCGAGTCTAACCCTCTATTTAGTTTTAGAAACCAGTCCCCAGCGGAGTCGCCAGAAAATACTATGGCATTGAGATTTAGAGGTTTTGAAAATGCTTCAAAAATATGAAAATTCGAAAATGTTTGAAAATTGCTTTAACACCTTGAAAGCTAAAATTTGAAAATCCATTTTTATTGAAAATAGAGTCGTAACTTAATTTTTGAGAAAAACAAAAAATGGCTTACTGATCTTGAAAACATTAACTAGAGAAAAAGGGTTCGGAGGCTAAGGTACGAATCGAGGAAGGTGTTAGGCACCCCGTTCGCCCAACCATGAGGTCGGCCTCTACTAATTATTATTGGTTCTTTAATAAAATTTCTCAAATGCATGAAAATAAAAAAAATTGGAGGCAAAGAGGAAGCATTCAAAATCAGATATGAAAAATACATAGAATATGTGCATAACACTCTAAATTAAAACGAATATTAAAAGAAAAATTCTAAGTTTTAAGGCATGCAATTTCTAACTAAAAGGATACATGGAACACTCTCTCATGCAATATTCACAAAAATAGCCTAAACTATCATATAATACATATGATAATAAACACACTAAAAGTTGCCAAAACTATCTAAATATGAATTTGTTAAAAATAAGCTAAATAATTCTAAATATGCACTTAAAAAAAATAACCAAAACATGCATAACATTAACATGGTGAATTAATAAAAGAAATGAGAAATGCAATATAAGAGATATACAAAAGAGAAAATTCTAAATTAAAGGAAAGTTTACTTAATAAAGAAATTTAAAATAGGAGTTTTATAACAAAAGAGGGTTTGAAGAATTAAATGAAAGAAAAGCTTTGTAAAAGAAAAGAAAATAAAAGAAAGCTTATATTAACCAGATAAAGAAAATAAAAGAAAAAAAATTAAAAAATTATATTAACCTTTAAAGATTGGCTTAAAAGACTTTTGTGATTTTTTAGATTTAGTAAGAGAAAAAGAAAGATAACATAATGCTTTAAGAAAATAAAACTATAAAAAAATGGAGCTTAAGAGAAAAGAAAATACTAACATTAAAAGAGAATGAGTGCCAAATGGGACATAATAAGAGAATTAAAACTAATAATAAAAAAAACAAAGAGGAAATGAAATGCTTAGAAAAAAAAATTACATTACTATAAAAAAAAGAAAAAAAATAAAGTTATTAAAAGAGTACTAAACTAATACTATAAGAAAAGAAAATAATGCATTAAAAGGAAATTGGAGCCATTATTATAAGAAAAGAAAAAGAAATGAAAGTAAGTATTAATAAGAAAAATTAAATTAGTGCTAGAAAGACGAAAGAAACTAATAGCTAATAAATGAAAGGAAAATTACTATATTAAAAGAAAAAATAAATAAAATAAAATATACTAATAAAATTAAGTTAATGCTAAAAAGACAAAGAGATTAATTGCAACTATTTAATTTATATGTGAAATTTAGTATTAATTACTATATTCACATAAATGTAGGTGTATTATTATAACAATTAACAACATTATTAAGTTGTAATTGTCAAAATATGTTAGCACCAATTTAATGAATGGATTAAAGACAATGTACTTAGTGTGGATGTGTGGAATAAGTGATTAATTTAAAAGACTAAATTCAACAAAGTAAATTAAGTAATAAACAATGTGAACTACATAAGTAAAGAAAATGTGCAAATTGAAAATGAAAATTAACCCGACCACTCTAAAAGAGAGAAAGTGGAGTTTAGAAAAATCGGGAATCTAAGCGGGATACCTAAATTGCTGGGGAATCCTCAAGTTGTGGAATGTTCTTCAATGGGTCGATCATCGGGTGAGATCCAAGCAAGGCTTCAATGTAGGTGTTGGAGGTTCGGAACTCGGTATTTCGGTAGGGTTTCCACGTCGGGGGTCGAAATTTCTCGGTGACTCGGCAGAGCTTCACTCTCAAAACCTCACACTTCTTTTTTCGTCCTTAAAAACGTACCAGAGGTACGATATTTATAGAGTTTATCAACTAATGAGATGCTTCCACATTTTGGAGACACGTCAGGCCATTTGGAGTTGGCAGTCACCACAATGCAAGTTGGCGGTCACCATATTTTTAAAAAGTTTCACAAAGTTCTATGGCGGTCTCCATGATGGGAGTTGGCGGTTGCCATGATAGGAGTTAGCGGTCGCCACGTTTGGCTAGGGTTTCTACAAGATTCTATGGTGGTTGCCGTGATGAAAGTTGGCGGTCGCCTTACTTAGGCAGCAAGTTTGGATGGTTCGTCAAAATTTCATTGGTTTGAAGGTTTCAGGTTCAAATACCGAGCTTGGATCACTTCCCGAGGATTGTACCGAGACACTATTCCACCTGTTTTCATCATCGGATTCAACCAAGATTGAGCGGGGTCAAATTAGGGTGTCTACACCATGCGAATACATCTTTGAATTCTTTTAATAAAGTTATTAATTGTTCACATTCCACGAAGGATAAAGAATAACCAACTTGTACATTTTGTGGGTTAGTTTCATTACCCATATTTATTGATAAAGTTTCTTCAATTATTGGTTCGGTACGCATTTTTTCTTCTCTTTTTATTAAAAATTTTATTTCTTTGGGATATCCTTGTCGAATTTGAAATCATCAGAAAACATATAAAATAAATCAAAAAAGCAAAGTAACCCAAAATCTCGTTCATTTCATTGAAAAAAGAGAGAATTACAAGCTCAAAGGCAAAAGCAGGAGGAGGTGCACAAACAGATGTGCCCTCGACCATAGACTCTGACTCAGACCCAGACTCATGACAGACAACATGCACATCACAGGACTCTAAGGTCCAGTTCTTCACTTCCTTTGCAGCCGCATCGACAATGAGCTTGGTGCAGTTGGTTGGTGAGCTGAAGCCCATCATGAAGCAGTCTTGGTCAGTTACATGCAGCTAAGCCATCTTTTTGCTGAACAACACTCCCATGTTGATACCGTCAAGCTTATCTGCCCAATCTTCCTCTTGGATCTTCTTTCCTTTCTCTTTCTCTTTCACTGTTTCATCTTCTTTCGTATCAGACAATTAATGGCCGAAGAAGATTTTCAACCCTGGCAGCTTTTGGTCGATTTCTTCATCGATCCATAGCTCTGAAAAGTCACAGTACAGGAAATCTTCTCCTTCTTTGATAAAGTACCTGTTGAGCATTTCTGAGTGTTTAGCCTTTCGTCCCCTTTTAGGCCTTTTCGAATCTTCTTCCATTGGTTTGTACCCAAGATAGAAACGGCGCGAAGCTGGCAATACCTGGATAGGTTCTGGCATACCTTGTTGTTTGCGGTCCAAGCCCATTCCTGGGAAGTAAGACATTTGCCACATTATTGTAACCGCTCATGGGTTGATGTAATTCTCCTCCTCCTTTAATAACATCTACACATCCTGAGTTTTATCAAATTAGAAACCACTCAAGGACACATTCCCTTCCCAATGCTGAATCTCCAAGAGGGTCGAACCCTCTCCACTTGGGGGTTGAATACTATCTTCGCCATGGACGGTCAGCACCGTCCCGTTCTTGATCGGTTTTATCTTTTGATGGAGAGTAGATGGCACTGCCTAGACATTCGGGTCCTACAGCGAAGGCCTGCCCAACAACGTAATGAAGGAGGCTGGCACATCCAGCATAAGAAACTTAACTGACATCTCTGAAGGCCCTACTAATACCACAAATGATACTAATCTCAACACATCCCCCCTTATATTGTTATAGGCTCGAACTCCTTGACTAAAGGGTGAGAGCTGGTATGGCTTCATCCCCAGGTAAACTGCAGTCCTAAGTGGGCAGACGTTCAAGGCTGAACCGTCATCGATGAGTATTACCGGGACCCACTTTTCCAAACACTTGACTGTAATGTGCAAAGGCTTATTGTGATTCTTCCCTTCTAATGGTAAATCTTTCTCCAAAAAAGAAATCACTTTCGGCTCTGCAGCTGGCAGTATTAATTCAATCAACTGTTCAGGGGTCGCATCTATCGATACATTGGCTTTATTTAGAACTTTTAACACGGCTTGTCGGTGCCAATGTAAAGCCATCAGCAAGCCCTATATGCTAATGTTAGCCTGTGTCTTCTTCCGCTGCTTCAGTACAGCATCATCCTCTTCATCCTGTTCATTCTCCTTTTCTTTCCCGTTTGGCTGTCCTTTTTCCAACTAAGCCGGCTTGAAATGTCGCCCACTCCTAGTTAAATGTTCCACACCCTCCTCGGGATCCCACAATCCTGACATTGTACTTTTAACCTGTCTTGCCTCATCCACGCACAGAGGACTTTCAAATGCCCATAGATGATTTAAGTCACTGACCACTGCTCTTCCTCTTCTCTCTTTTTCATCCTCAATGGCCCACTACTGTCGATCTCTTCCCAGATGTCCTCTTCGATGCATTCTATCAGTTGTTCCTGGCTAACCTAGAAGTCAGTCCATTCAGCCCCGTCTGATTTCAGTACAACCCTTATCAACCAATAGGACTGCATGTCATCAACATATATCTCCTCTTCAAAAAGTTGAGGAAGGGTAATTCCGTCGAGCACATGGCCAAATTCATATGGCCGAGCCTGGTAATCCAATGGCCAGTCATTTTTTTCATTACGCTCCTCTTCTTCTTGTTGGTTGACTTGAATTGCCATCTGATACCCTTTTTAGGTATCATCATTCCATTCCTCCATCATATTCTAGCAGTTCCCATCCATAATCAGTGAACAGGCTACCTAATCTTCGGTAACTGAAACATGCAGGTGTGGTAGATGCACTGAACAGATGTACTGGCTCGGATCTTCTAATTGTCCCAGAGACATGCAGTTTACCCCAGCTTACTTGGCATGGTTTGGCATAGGGTTGGTCATGACATTTAGTTTTGGAGTAGTAGATGGTGAAGGGATTACTTTGTTATCGATGAGATCTTGGATCTCATGTCGGAGCCTCATACACTTATCAGTCAAATGTTTGGGACCCTGATAGTAGGCGCAGTACTGAGAAGTATTATATCACAACGGTAGGGAATCAGGTACGAGCTTGGGGTCCAACAACTTGATAAGCCCTTTCTCGATAAGTCGATTTAGGGCTGTGGATAATGAAATGTTGAGAGAAGTGAAGACTCTCCTTGGCCTTTGTTGCGGCTGCTGACTATTTTTTGACTGTTGGGTATTGTTTGATTGTTGGGTGGAGGATGAAGAATTCAAAAGGTTAACCTCGTTCAAGCGAGAAGCAAGATTGGCAGAAGCAAATTGATTTTGGTTGTTAGCAGGGAAAGTCCTTCTTGGTTTCTAACTGGGCTCAGCTTTCTCAATGTCTCCAGACTGAATAGCATTCTCAATCTGTACCCCAACGTCAAATAGCTGTTCGAAGGTAGAGAGTGGCTGTATGATACGGTAACGCTTTAGAGGGGACTACAGATTTTTCACCACGATTCTCACTTGTTCTTTCTCAGTAGGTCGGTTCGTCATCTTGGTTTCCTTGCCTCTCTACCAGATCAAAAAGTCAACAAATGATTCCCAATTTTCTTGACGAGTCGTTTTCAACTCTCAGGTGGTGATGTCCAGCTAGACGTTGTAGTTGTATTAACTGATGAATGCATTGGTTATATCTTTCCAAGTTCTAATCTTAGCCACCTCTAGGGAGAGAAACCACCTTTGTGCTGCCTCAAAAAATGATCGGTGAAACAATTGGGCCTTGAGTTGATCGTCAATTCCCATGGAAGGGAGATTTCCAACACACATCCTCAGATGATTCCAAGGATCTCCGGTGCCATCAAACTTCTTCATCTCTAGCATTTTGAATTTTTCGGGCAGTTTGGCATCTAGGAATAAACACAAATCGTCTACATTCAGCATGTATTCTTCCACTCCTTTTGTCTTTCTCAGTACCTTCTCCATTCAATCAATCTTTTTTGCCAGTGCAAACTCCCTAGGCTGGGCAGTGTTCTCTTCTTCTATCATAATTGGGCGGAGAACCCGAGGTGGCACAGCAACTTGTGGTACGTCCTGTCCCTGGTTATCGTCTCAAAAATCTTCATCGTTCTCATTGTGTCATCTGACTGTCCATTCACGCTGGGCAGACGGGCCTGAATCGCACGAATTTGCGCTTGACACTGATTTTGAGCCTGGGTTTGTCGCTCCACGGCCCGTTGTATTTCAATGATCGCCCTCATCAAGGCTGTCAGATTAACTTCATTTTCTACCATCTCAGATGATTCGACTGGCTGTTAAGAAATCCTATAGAGTCTGCCTATCACTGACCTAGCCCAGACACGTGTCGACTGTAATCTTCCCAGCTCAATGATCTAGACCCGAAGAAAATCTGGATCCCAAAAGTAGAATAACCAGTATCAAACACTTTCTAGACAAAAATTCTGATGATAAATAGCAAACATTCCGAATATTCGAAACAGCAAACCATAAGCAGATAATCACTAAAACTGAAATAATGTCCTTACCGGGCTCATACTGGTAGCGTAACAACAGAACGACCCAGGATGACGGCTAAGGAGAAGATCAACCAAATTCCAGAGGAAAGGTTTATCTAAACGGAGAAACGGGCAACACTCTGGCAAAAAAATAGTTCTAACCCTCAAGAGACCGATTCGATCTAAGATTCTAAAGGAAAATGGGCAGCACTCCGGTAGAAAAGCAAGACTAGCTCACACGGGTATAACAAAGATTTGAAGGAAGCGAGCCTAATATAACAACAAGGCAAAAACCAACAACCTAGGAAGAACCCTAAGAAGAGAAACTATCCCAGAGGCTTCAAAACAAAACACGGGCATGACCCCGAGAAGAAAACTACAGCGTGAAAACTAAACAAGGCAAAGAACAAAACCCGAGTAAAAATTCGAAGGAAAGGCTAACCTAAACAACAAGAAATAACAGAAGACCCTAACCGAAACTAAAAAGGGAATTAGCTTAAGCCAAACAAACAATCAGAACAAACGCAAACAAAACATACAATTAAGAAAATACATAATCCTACTAAGGTCAGCAATACCTAACGGAAGGTTCTAAGCTACTATATGAAAAGGCCGATTTTGGTCAATCACATAGGGTACCTTCTGAATAGAGTCGGGTATATAACTCTCATGCCT
>JAULJZ010103346.1:0-33215 GCA_032270985.1 Heliamphora pulchella | reverse complement strand
TATATACTTAAATTTTTTGCTTAACTTAAAATCAAATTTATTAGGTTTATTATTATAATAAACTTTATGAATTACATATTCCACAACAAAATGATTAATTTCTATTTATTATTATTTATTAAATATTATTGGAAAAAAAATTTCGAAAGCTCGGGTCGTTACAATCTACCCCCTTCAAAAGAATTTCGTCCTCAAAATTCACACGACAAAAAGGTGCGAATAGGTCATTCGCATGGTATCCTCACATTCCCATGTTGATTCTTCAACTCCTCGATATTGTCATAGAACGCGTACTAAGAGAATCGTCTTGCCTTGCAGAACTTTCTCTCGACGGTCGAGAATTCTCACTGCCCTCTCCTCGATAGTCACATCTTAGTCCAAACTAATTTCCTTCCAGTTCAAAATATGGGTAGGGTCGGGCTCGTACTTTCGTAGCATTGATACATGAAAGACATTGTGAACACTTGCTAACTGCAGAGTAGGGCTAAACGATAAGCCATGGCTCCAACTTTTTGTAGAATCTAGAACGGTCCAATGAAACGGGGAGACAACTTCCCTTTCTTCCCAAACCAAATAATTCCACGGCGCGGTTGAATCTTTAGAAAAACATGATCTCCCACTTCAAACTCTAACAGTCGGCGCCTCTAATCAGCATAACTCTTTTGCCAGCTTTGTGCTATGAGAAGGTGTTGACGAATCAGCTTAACCTTCTCTGTCGTTTCCATCACAAGCTCGGGTCCTAGCAAACTTGTCTCTCCTGCCTCGGTCCAACAGATAGGTGACCAACAAGGTTGCCCGTATAAGGCCTCGTACGGTGCCATACCAATACTAGCTTGATAATTGTTGTTGTACGCAAACTCCACCAGCGGTAAGTGCTTCTCCCAACTTTCGCGAAAGTCCATAACACAGGCTCTAAGCATATCTTCTACTGTCTGAATAGTCCTCTCTGACTGTTTGTCTGACTGCGGGTGAAAAGATGTACTAAAACAGAGTTCTGTCCCTAAAGCTGTTTGTAGACCTTGCCAAAACTTGGATGTAAAGCGTGGATCGCAGTCAGATACAATGGAAACAGGTATACCGTGTAGCCTTACGATCTCACGGATATACTTTTGACTCAACGCCTCAAGTGTATCTATCATCCTAATTGGCAAGAAATGCGCTGACTTTGTGAAGCGATCGACAATCACCCAAATTCCTGTATGCCCCTGTGGAGATCTAGGCAGTCCTGATACGAAATCCATTGTTACATGCTCCCATTTCCACTGAGGTATCTCTAAGGATTATAGAGTCCCTCCTGGTTTCTAATGCTCTGCCTTAACTTGCTGGCATGTCAAACAACGGTTCACGAAAATTGCCACATCCCTCTTCATGCCACTCCACCAAAATTTTCGTTTCAAATCTTGGTACATCTTAGTCATGCATGGGTGTACTGCGAACATCGACTTGTCAAATTCCTTCAATACTTGATCTCGAAGTCCGTCGATGTTAGGTATAAAGATATTTCCTTGATATGTCAAGCTTCTATCGGCACGAAGCTCCCATCCTTAAACTAACTCCTGATTAGACAATTGATGTTTGATGAAAGCTACCTCCTGATCAAATCTCTGCGCTTCTAAAACTTGCTGGACAAGACTCAGTGTTACCACTGTCACATTGAAACAGATACCTTCACTTCCTTCTGACGGTTGCAAATGATACTCATTGAGGGTCTCCATCAAATTCCACAAATAAGCCAATTCTACTCTTGCTTTTCTGCTTAAGGCATCAGCCACCACATTCGCCTTACCAGGATGATATGCGATACAGAAATCATAATCTCCCAAATACTCCATCCACCGTCGTTGTCTCATGTTGAGCTCCTTTGTGTAAATAGATATTTGAGACTCTTATGATCAGTTAATGATTCAAACTTTTCTCCGTATAGATAGTGCCTCCACATCTTTAATGCAAAAACTACTGCTGCCAACTCCAGATCGTGAGTCGGATAATTCTGCTCATGCGGCTTAAGCTGTCGAGACCCATACGCTACAACCTTACCAGTTTACATCAAAACACAGCTAAGACCTTCCTTAGATGCGTCGCAAAACACTGTATAATCCACGTTTCTGTCGGGTACTATCAGAATGGGTGCACTGGTTAATCTCGTCTCCAACTCTTGAAAAGCTTTTTCACAAATATCGCTCTATTCAAACTTGATCCCTTTCTAGGTCAACCTCGTCATCGATCGGGCTAATTTAGAGAAATCCTGAATAAATCTTTGATAATAGCCTGCCAGCCCTAGAAAACTGTGAACTTCAAAAACTGACTTTGGTTGCTTCTAGTCCATCACAGCTTCTACCTTTGCTGGGTCCATTGATACTCCTTTTTCGGATATAACATGTCCTAAGAACTTTACTTCTCGTTGCCAAAACTTACATTTGCTAGCTTTGTCGTACAACCGTGCATCTTGTAAAACTTGGAGGGTAGTTCTCAGGTGTTGCTTATGATCTTTTTCAGTGCGGGAGTATACTAAAATGTTATCGATGAATACTTCCACGAACTGATCCAAAAATGGGTGGAACAACTTGTTCATCAAGCCCATGAATACTGCGGGTGCATTGGTCAATTCGAATGGCACCACTTCAGACTCGTAATGGCCATATCTGGTACGAAAAGCTGTCTTCGAAATATCTTCTTCCTTAACTCTTAGTTGGCGATAACTGGATCGAAGGTTAATTTTTGAGAAGTACGACGCTCCTCGAAGCTGATCAAAAAGGTCGTCAATTCTTGGTAATGGATACCTATTCTTAATCGTCACTCGATTCAACTATCGATAATTTATGCACAATCGCAAAGATCCATCCTTCTTCTTCACAAAGAGTGCAGGCGCACCCCAAGGGGAGGTACTCGGGCGAATAAACCCCTTCCCTTCTAACTCTTGCAACTGATCCTTCAATTCTCGTAACTCTGCTGGTGCCATTCTGTGCGGAGGGATTGAGATTGGTGCAGTGCCGGGTTGCAGCTCAATTGAGAACTCCACATCCCTCTTAGGGGGTAACCCTGGCAATTCATCTGGAAAAACGTCGGCAAACTCCTCAACAATCTGTGGAAGGTCCTTCTTTAGTGAGTCATCACTAATTGTCAGGCTGGCGATAGAACTAGTGAACCCATCAATTTTTTTTCCTGTATAACAAGATACTCCTTTCTATCTCCCTGAATCTAACAAAAGATTCCATCCCCAGCGCATACACGGATTCTTTTATGATAACAATCAATCATTGCTCGGTGTGCTGACAGCCAGTCCATAGCGAGGATTATATCAAAACCTCTGAAGTCCATCACTCGAGGATCACAAAGCAGATTAAACCCAGAGATTCTCAACACACAGGACTTACATACAGTCTTTATACACTGTAGGCTTCCTAACAGTGAAACGATCATCAACGCTTGCTTCAAACTTTCTGGTTCTATGTTAAGAGTTTTCACACAAGATGTAGAAATGAAAGAATGCGATGCACCGGTATCGAAAAGCACTTTTACCAATGTACTAAAAAGAACAAACATACCTTGGATGACTTGATTGCCATCGGTCTCATCACCTTGAAGAGCAAATATTCTACCGCCCTAATTACCATTTTTGTTCCCCCCGCCCTAAGTTCCATTCTTATTGCTATTATTGTTCCAGTTAGCCATTAGACCTGGGTTCTGAGTCCTTTGCTGCTGCTGATTTTGTGGTTGCTGTTGTGGCGGAGGCTGCTATGGTTGCCAGTTCCCCTGACCCTAATTCTGTGTGCATTCAAACTTTCGATGGCCTTCTTGACCACAAGTGAAGCATTGATAAACTCTGGGTTCAATCTGATTCGATGGTTTGTAAGGCTTGGAAGTGACTGCTTGGCCCCGGTTGTTATTACGGATGAGGCCTCCCTTTGACGATCCAGCTCGGGCTTGGAACATTTTCTTCGTATCAAGAACCTCTTTCTCCATAGTAAGGTGGTGTTAACAATCTCAACATAGGTAGGAAGGTGTGCACTCATAACTCTGTCGCGGATCAGGGGCTCCAAGCCCCACTCGAACTTTCTAGCCTTAAACGCTTCATCTGGAATAATGGCCCCAACATAACGGCCTAACTCTTCGAACTTCGAAGCATATTCTGCTACTGTCATCCGTGCCTATTTCAGCTCTAGAAAACTTCGTATCAACTCCTGTCTCTGTGCATCTGGTAAGTACTTCTGGAGGAATAACTCCTCAAACTGCTGCATGGTAGCTACATGGCGGGAATTCCTTATCGAATTCCACCAGTGGTCAGCTTCCCCCTCTAATTGATAAGTGGCTAGTTGGGACTACTCGATCGGCTTCATCCCTAACGGCCATGGTCTCTAGCATCTTTTTCACCTAATTCAGCCAACTCTCTACCTCTTGGGGACGAGTTCCCCCACTGAACATTGGGGGTCACTGCCGGCGAAAATCAGAAAACAAAGTCATCTTGTCAGTTCGAACTTGATGTGCTTGAGCAGGTGCAGGCTGTAGATTCCTTATTGCATCGACGAGGGTCCGGAGTAGAAAATTAAAGTCCCCGCCTCGTGGTACCGGTGGCGGTTCTCTCTATCCTTCAAACACTTAAGGTTCCACATTTTCTCGTGGTTCCAAGTATCGACGGGTCTCTCTCCCTCGATTCATCTCTATAAGCAAATAAACCAAGGCTTTTAAACAGTTATTATTATTATTTTTTTATGTTTTAACCTTATTTAAGTTGAATCTATGATCGCGTGGGTAAGAGTTGAACCTAGTGCTCTGATACCAACTTAAATTTTTAGCTTAACTTAAAATCAAATTTACTTAGGCTTATTATTATAATAAACTCCATGAATTATATATTCCACAACAAAATGATTAATTTCTATTTATTATTATTTATTAAACATTATTGAAATAAAAATCTCGAAAGCTCGGGTCGTTACATTTTAAGATCTTTCGCTTGACTTATTTGATAAACCGAATTATAAAATCCACCGACATGGTTTGGCTCGGTCAAAACTTATAAGCTTTTTTAAGGGGATATCATCAATCCTGATCACGGGACATAGATTTTATCAATTAATTAATATTCACCATATAATTAACGCCATTATCCAACTCACCGCGATTAGAGACCCATAAAAGATCGTATTATTTAATTAATCAAAATAACGAACATCAAATACACGTGTCTAATAATTATTTCGGGATTAAAAAGTATAAGCACTTATAATAATTATAGGGTGTAAAATAATTTATATAGTTAGAATAAAATTAATTACCCCAACATGGTCCTGTTCAATACACACAAAGTATACTAGCACAATAAGTCAGAACAATTACCCCGTAATCAAGATATATCCAGTAAAATATTGTGCTACAGTCGTACCGATAGTGTGTCCAATTCTCTCTAAAACTGTGAACAAAAAATTTATATTCTATAAGAACCAATAATCTGATTTTTTGTGTATAAGCCAAACTCCACCAGATTAAATATTATGTAGAATAAAAGACACTCATGCACAACATTAAATAAATAATGAAACGAATACATTGCTTATTAAAATTCTCATAAAATAAAAAAATTAATTTTATTAAAAAATAAAATTAAATACTAAAATTAAAATTATAGTTTTTAATATACAACCCTAACAGCGACTTCTTGCTCAAGTATCAACGATCATCCTTGATTCATGAATAGAAAGTTTTGCTGTTGTATAAACGCGTAATCAGATTTTGTTTTGGGTAGAATCAATGAGATATTTGGGTTCTATGGTACCGACGCGATTTTTGAAAATAAATGTGTTGGTTTAGAAAGATTTGGGATAATTTATGCGTGGATTTCAAAAGTTTCAAGTTTGCAGGTGCCGCGTTCATGGGGATATTTTAGGGTATTAAAATTGTCTCGGAACTAATCCCAGTTATTTTATTTTTTTGATGGGATTAAAATTTGCTTTACTACAAAAAAGGACATAACCCAAAATTTCCTATTGTGTTATTCATAAGGTGATGAGAGAGAAAAAAATTGCCAAAATGAAAATAAATGAGAAGAGAGTGATTATCTCTTTTATGTGATTGATATAATACCAATATTATTACATAGAAAAATACATTCAAAAGTAAACCCCCCAAAAATATGATGTTAATTAAACTTTTATTGTATTTCTACGGGATTCTTGTTATGGAAGTATTATATCTAAAAATTACAAAAGAATCACTTTTGTGTTTTTTAAAAAAAAAAATGGAAATCCTATAACTGTGAGACCCAATTCCGTTTTATTTTCATAATGTTTATTTGATGTGTTTGTTATTGCTTTAATCATTATGGAACAACATGTTTTTATATGTGTCATGCATGCATGGGTTTGGTCTTTCTTCGTTTGTTGGGTTTTCACCCAACGATGACCACTCGAGTGGATCTCTGCTCGCTCGAGCGAGGTTATGGCCGAGAGTTGGGTTAATGGGGATTCGCTCGAGCGGATCCCTGTTCGCTTGAGTTGACAACCGGGCATGAGATTTTATAATGTCAGCTCATGCCTTGGTTTTTGAACCAAAGCTTCCTTTGTAAGTTTCCTTCTCTCTCTCCACCAAGAACTCTAAAAATCTTGACCTTCTCTCTAGCTTTAGGCTTGGTTTGGGTTCGAATCTTGGTGTTCGGATAGTCGATCCTCGATATCCTCATCGTGGGCTTCGCGTTCATCCGAACGGAATTGCGTTTTGGTGACTTGGATTTCTCGTCGGTGCTCCAAGCTTTAAGTTTTAACTTGCCGAGGTAGGATCCTAAACTATCTTGATTTAAAGGAATGCTACGTGGAGTTTTATGCTTTTCTACCATTTAAAAATGTATTAAATGTCGAATTTCGGGTTTAAGCCGTGTTTGGGTGGCTAAAAAGTATGTTGGGTGTTTTGTGATTTATTACGACTTTGGGGGACATATGTTCTTGTTGTTTTCAAAAAGAGGAGTTTTGAAAACCTAAAGGATTTATGTGTATGTTTGTGAAAAGCTAATCTTATAGGTTTTGAGCTAACCCTTAGGGTTGAGCCTTATTTTTAACATTGGTTGGTCTCTGTGGTTAGATGAATGACGTTGATATATGTTTTTAGTGTTTGTACATGATCATGTCCGTGCAAACTACATCAATTCATGCATAATGAGGGCTGATTATTCATCCTGCGGTGAAAGCCTATGAAGATTCATGCATAATGAGGGGTGATTATTCGTCCTACAGTGAAAGCCCATGATGATTTGCATAATGAGGGGTGATCATTCGTCCTGCGGTGAAAGCCCGTGAAGATTTGCATAATGAGGGGCATATTGTGGTCCTACGGTGAAAGCCCATAAAGATGTATGTGTTGCATGTGGTATTACAAAATTTTGTTTGAGGCTTGTGCGAGTCGAGATATCATTATTATAATTGTGATAGCATGTTCTGCTTTTACTTCATGCTAATCCAATTCCTATTGAGCCTCGGCTCACGGTGTGGAATTTAAAAAATACTTTTTAGGTGGTTTGGATCACGTGGGTTGATCCGATGGAGCCAGGGTGGCGAAAGACGAAACTCTTTTGTTATATATAATAGTTCTATTGTTCGGTAGTTTATTACTACATATTAGATCATGTAAAGAGGAGTTTATGATTCAGGCTTGAGAGCAGGTTTTGTAAGTTATAAGGTCTTTACATTCAATGCATGTATGTTATATGATTTAGAGAGAGAAATCATGGGTTGGTTGTTGTTTTGGGTAGAATTAAACGCTTTCCATGGTTGTTTAAACCCTTGTTAAAAGATAAGGTTTTTAAGCGTGTTTTTGAGACTTGAAAAGATTTTCTAGTTTCTAGCTTGAAAATCTCTCGGGTGTCTCACCACTCAAACAGGTCTCTGATCGCTCGAGCGGATAGCCACTTTGTGAAATAATTCAGTTTTGTTTCGAAAAGGGGTTTTTGGATAAAAATCTTTGGGTACCCTTTTTGGTTTAAAATGGCGTGTTTTGAGAATTATTTTACAAATAAAAATCTTATTTTTTCTTTGGTTACCGTACAGTTTTATTATTTGAAAATCGGAGTGTTACAACTTGGTATTAGAGTTTTGGGTTCGAATACCTAAGAGCCGTGGAAAGAGATTGCATCACCCTGTAAGGATGGCTGCGTGTGCTTGATTGCATTTATTTAAATATTTTCATAACATGAGTATGATAACATGTTGAGCAGGAGTATGTCGTGTATATGTGAGTATAGAGGTTGGACCTTAGGATTGATTGGTCATGTCTTTGGGCATTTGGATTAACAGACTTGGAAGCCAAGTTAGAAATGCGTTTGGTCGACGTATTTTCTAGCAAGGAATCTAAGTGGGTTACCCAAATTGACTCGTCACTTTTATCGGTTCTCCTTAGTATGTGAGATGTGTTTACATGATCTTGAATGGCTATGTGTTTGCATGATTATATGTTTTATGTTAGTAATAACATGATGTATCAAACCTTAGGTTATTATGTTCTGTATCTCTTTCATATATGAACTCTGTTTCCTCAGAGAAGAAGAGGCCATGGTCGGAGTCTCAGTATGGCTCATCGAGGTGTGGCCCGGTTGTTGTTGATTGTTGTGAGGTAAGGTCATGGGTTGAGTGTTGATCTCTTGGTGCGTGGAAGAACTTGCTCGTAAGTTGGGGATAACTACTTGAGTTGGTGCTTACCTTGGTTTATTACCCATTATATATTTGTGTTAGCATGGTTTTGGTCAGGAGCAGTTGAAGCATGTGTATTTGGTTGGTTGTGATAGAGAACTCTTCTTGAAGTGTATACTGTCGGGAGATAGTGCGTTTGAGACCCATAGAGATCATTTGTTATAATTATATTAGGGGATGGTGATAATCCCTCTCAGTTAAGGATTAGGTGCGTCGTGAGTCATGCTATGTCATGAGCCATGTACTTGGAGTTGGGGTACGGATGGGAACAAAGCGGTTGGGAGCATAGTAATCTGGGTTAAACTTATGTTGAGATTACGAAACGTAAAATGGTTATGGGGGTATCCCTTGTTTGTGGAGTATCATTGGTAGTCATAGTGATACCTGATAGCTTTGGAAGTTATGTTTCTTATTGAAATTCGAAAGTTGAGTTACGGGTGCATAAGCCGATGGTGTGTTTGGTCGATTAATTGTGAAGTCGCAGATGTGATGGAATGAGTATGGATTGTAGGTGTGTTGGAATGTTTTTTGGTTGAGATTCTAGCATGCGAAGAGTATTAGTCCTTTAAGAATTTCATGAAAGTAAAGGCTTGTGGTTTGATCGTTGTCTTCATGGTTAGGAGATCGTGTTCGGAAACTGTGCTGTGTGAGCACAGGAGTGTGAGTGCAGTGGTGTGCCTGAACGAAGTGACATGTGAGTAGCATCAAGTCTTGTACGAGATGACGTGGTCGCTTTATTGTTTTCCCTCGCAAATGCTAAGTGCACGAGGTTTGAGAAACCTGTGAAGGGGTTTGATGATGTGGTTGGCTCAGTGTTTAGATGATGTATCTTGAGCATGATGTGCCTTGAGAGGTTCATTGAAGGGACAAAGGTTGTTTGTGTTTGGATCTAGAGTTAGAAATGGGTATGTTGTTTGCCCTTAGGAACGAAATGTAAAGTAGTAAGGATCTACAGTGTGCCATAATGGTTTGAGTAACCTAGAGTTGGTAGGCAAAAAGATGTGGATCCACAATGTGTGTAGCTAATCTAGTGCTCAGTGAGTGGGAGTGTGGATGATGTTTATGCAGTCGTGGGAGTTATTGGTAACTCTGAGTGAGATGCCTCAAATTGGGTCTTTTTTGGTGAAACGTCGTGTGCTTTCTTTGTGGATTTGCCTAAATATTAGGCTCGAGGCCATAACATGGCTGGAGTTTACCTGTTGGGAGTAAGGTTTGTGAAGCGCAACTAGTGAGGTGAGGCCTTGGTGTAATAGGAGTGTTTAGGGTTATGCCTCAGTGTATGCCCTGTAATGAGCTTGTAGTCATGCGAGACGCATTGTATGGGGTATAAGAAAGTAAATGATATTTGAGGTGTATGAACGGGATCTAAACTTGAGGATTCAGTGTGACAAATGGTATGATTATCGTGATTGGGGCAACAACATTTGTATGATGGTAGTCAATGCAAACTCAAGGTCAGATAGGAAGTGTTTTTCTAAATCGATTTTGTGATGGGTACTGAGAATGTGGTGGTGTTGAATGATAGTTCCTGGTTGGTCTTTTCTTTTCTCTAGGTAGGGAAAGAGTTACCTTAAGGATGGTAATCGTGTATATGCTGTTTCATCCTGGTTAGATGTAGACGCCGAGATCTTTGATTGATTCAGATTTAATTGTGTTCTAAGACTGTGAAAATCTTTGTGTATCCTGTATCTGTGTTGTGGTCCTTTGAGTTGTGCCTCGAAAACTTGTATCGTCGTGATCGAGTGATTGTAGGACTGATTCCTCGTGATTTCAACGGGTAGTTAATGAATATATGCGTTTAAATGTTATGCATGGCTATGTGCTTTCTAAGATGTATAGCGTCTATGTGGAAGACCGTAAAGAATTAAACGATTGGGTTAGTATTATCCTGTGGTGGAAGACCGTTAAAGAGTACGTATGAGTGTGGTAAACATTATAGGTCATGGTAACCTAGTCAGAATATGACTTGTTAAGTGTATGAAGGTTGAGCCATTTTGGATTGTGTTTCTTGAGATATCGGGTTGGTAGACCTAGCACGTCTGTCCCTTCTGACGAGGGAGTCAGTATTGAGATGAAGAGCCTATTCCTGCAGAGATTGGTTGAGGGTCGTTTGACCGATGTATAATGTATGTTCTGGTTTGTATAGGAACTTTGATGTCCTTAACTCTTGTTAGAGTGAGATCTTTGCTGAAGCCTTTGTGACTAGGTTGTTGACATGGTGAATTTTTTATATGGACCTTTTGTGAGTCTCTTTTTGCGTTCTGCTTTGGCATTTTGATCTACTCAAATTTCTCAGGGTTGGATGGTGTTCCCGAGAACGTCGTAAGGATTTGAGTCATAGAAAATCAAGTTGAGGTTATTAAGAGAACATGACAAGATATGAGTCAAAAAGAATTTGATGTTTGAGAAGCCTTTGTCAGTGTGGCATGTTGGGGCCTACGTAATTATCTGATTTAGAACGGAAAGAGCGATAATGAGTTGTGTATAAGATAAAAGTGTTAAGTACGAGAGGCGATTCTTAGTTGGTTACTTGGTGCAAAAAGGTATGAATAGGTGGAATGGCGTTGATGAAGGATAAGAGAATCTTATGTATTGCTGACTAATGGAAAAGTGTTATACGTGCGGTATGGATGTAAAGGAATCAGGTGAATGTGTGTGTAGGTGTTGACGAGCGAAATGGTTGATGATGGCCTAGACTTCAGTATCCGACTCATTGCAAAATGTTATGGATTTGAGGGACCGATGTATGTGTTATAAGTTTGGGTTGATGCCGAATAGAGATGATTATGATTAATTAGAGGTTGAACGGTAGACTAAGAGTTAAAAGTCCAATGGTGAAACGTGGGGTACGTATGTACATTATGTGGTAACAAGAGATGTGATTGGGTTCGTATAGGTAAGCGTGTACCCATAAAATGTTCGGGCTGGGTGGCGTACCTGGTCTAAGTGACTCTTTGGGCTCATGTAACTGTGCTGATCTAAATAGTTGTGATGTTGAGGTGGTAATCTCAACTGTGTGGAATCTTGGCATTGATAATGATGCGACACCTAGTATTTCTACAGAGTGAGAGTTGTGGGGTCACGATTAAGGATCTGATTGAGGATTGGTAGAGAGTAAAGGTTCATATGGAATGTTGGTAACTCATTAGAAGGAAATGTGTTTTTTTGGAGTTTCCAGTGAATTGAATGAGTTCCTTTCTTTGGAACCTGATGTCTGTTGTCTTTGCTCGGAATGAGCATCTTGTCTGTTTTAGTGGTGGCAGTCTGATATGCGTAGAAGGATGATGTGGCTTCAAGTTTATAGTCATCAGGTAATTGTGAAGGTTTGAACAAGATCTTGGATACGAGATATGTGGATCCTTGTGAGTAATGTCAGGATTTGACGATATATGTTTGGGCATACGAGAGTAGCCCTTAGTGGGCATTGTGAGATGTTAATGAGCTAGTTTGTGGCAATACAAACGAGGGTGGTAGTCCTTATAATCTGAAGTAGAGAGTGTTTGCGACCAATTCTAATTGTGGATTAGCCTCAGGATATGCTTTTTGTTGCTTGATTTGGTTGTGTTTGAAAGGGGTTGTGCTTTGATGCCTCGGTGGTGTGAGTTGAATCTTGGTCCGACGACATGTGGATGACCATAGCGTCAGTGAGACTTTGTTCGCAAAAACAAACAGTATGAATGTTTACCTTTTAGAAACATTTGTGTTATGAGACATCATTCTTGGGGGATGAGATGTGTTGGTATCTTTACTATTGTGCAGTGTTGTAGAGATTTGTATCGGAGATTGTTGGTAATCGACAATGAGGTGGCCGGCTTGAGATCAAGTGTTAAATTTTGAGGGCGAAATTCCTTTAAGAGGGGAGAGTTGTGAGACCCAATTTTGTTTTATTTTCATAATGTTTATTCGATGTGTTGGTTATTACTTTAATCATTATGGAACAGCATGTCTTTATATGTGTCATGCATGTGTGGGTTTGGTCCTGCTTCATTTGTTAGGTTTTCACCAGTGATGACTGCTCGAGCAAATCTCTGGTCACTCAAGCGGGCTTGTGGCCGAGAGTTGGATCGATGGGGATCCGCTCGGGCAGATCCCTATTCGCTCGAGCGAACAGCCGGGCGCGAGATTTTATAAAGTCAGCCCATGCCTTAGTTTTTTAACCAAATCTTCCTTTGTAAGTTTCATTCCCTCTCTCTACCAAGAACTCTCAAAACCTCTGCCTTCTCTCTAGCATTAAGCTTGTTTTGGGTTTGGATCTTGGCGTTCAGATAGTCGATCCTCCATATCTTCGCCGTGAGCTTCGCATTCATCCGAATGAAATCGCATTTTGGCGGCGTGGGTTTCTCACCGGTGTTCAAAGTTTTGCGTTTACCGAGCTAAGATGCTAGACTATCTTGACTTAAAGGGGTGCTACGTGGAGTTTTATGCTTTTCTACCATTTAAAAAGGCATTAAATGTCGAATTTTGGGTTTAAGCCGTGTTTGGGTGGCTAAAAAGTATGTTGGGCGTTTTGCGATTTATTACGACTTTGGGAACGTATGTGTTCTTGTTGTTTATGAAAAGAAGAATTTTGAAAATCGAAAGGATTTATGTGTATGTTTGCGAAAACCTAATCTTGGAGGTTTGGAACTAACCCTTGGGGTTAAGCCTTGTTTTTAACATTAGTTGGTCTCTGTGGTTAGATGGATGACATTGATAGATGTTTTTGGTGTTTGTACATGATCATGTGCATGCAAACTCTATCGATTCATACATAATGAGGGGGGATTATTCGTCCTGCGGTGAAAGCCCGTGTAGATTCATGCATAATGAGAGGTAATTATTCGTCTTGCGGTGCATAATGAGGGGTGATTATTCATCCTGCGGTGAAAGCCCGTGAAGATTTGCGTAATGAGGGGTGATCATTCGTCCTACGGTGAAAGCCCGTGAAGATTTTCATAATGAGAGGCAAATTGTGGTCCTGCGGTGAAAGCCCATAAAGATGCATGTGTTGCATGTGGTTATTACAAACTCTTGTTTAAAGCTCATGCGAGTCGGAATATCATTATTATAATTGTGATAACATGTTCTGCTTTTACTTCATACTAGTCTGTTTCCTATTAAGTCTCGGCTCATGGTGTGAGATTTTGAAAACCTCTTGCAGGTGGTTTGGATCACGTGGGTTGATCCGGTGGAGCCAAGGCGGCGGAAGACAAAACTCTTTTGTTATGTATAATAGTTATATTGTTTGGTTATTTATTACTACTTGTTGTTGGACCATGTAAAGAGGAGTTTATAATTCAAGCTTGAGAGCATGTTTTGTAAGCTATATGGCCTTTACATTCAATGCATGTATGTTGTATGATTTAGAGAGAGAAATCATGAGTTGGTTGTTGTTTTAGACTGAATTAAACGTTTTCTGTGGTTGTTTAAACCCTTGTTAAAAGCTAAAGTTTTTAAGCATGTTTTTGAGACTTGAAAAGATTTTATGGTTTCTAACTTGAAAATCTCTCGGGTGTCTCACCGCTCGAGCGGGTCTCTGATCGCTTGAGCGGGTAGTCGCTGTGTGAAAAAGTTTAATTTTGTTTCGAAAAGAGGTTTTTGGATGGAAAATCTTTCGGTACCTTTTTTGGTTTAAAATGGCGTGTTTTGAGAATTATTTTAGAAATAAGAATCTTGTTTTCGCTTTGGTTCTCGTTGAGTTTTATTATTTAGAAATCGGGGCGTTACAATAACATTTTTTGTCTACCTAATATACTCTTAAATCTATTAAAATAGTCAGCATTAATTGTTTAGCATTCAATCACGTTTGATTATTCTTCAAGTAAATTAAATAATTATTGTTCCTTTATAAATAGAAATAACTACAACTGCAGAGAAATTTGTTAGTGTAAAATTAAGAAATTTCCTAGTTTTCAAAATAAAAAATCAGTTTTAAAATTAAGAAAATTAAAAAATTAATTTTTTTTTCTTTTCTTAGACTAATAAATTTATCAATTTCAAAAGAAATAAGAAACTTTAAAAAATAGATTCTATTATTTCTACATTGTTGGATAGGTCCCCATGAGTACGTTTTAAAAATAATAATTTTATTTAAAACGATTCTATATTGAAAGTTATATAATTTTAAAATTTACAACAAAAATTTTAATAGATGAGACTTTATCCATAAGTAAGGACAAATTTGTCATGATTAATTTTTAAATTTCAAAATAAAATTCTATTTTTAAAAATCTTAGTAATAGAACTAGTACTTATATAAAATTTTCAAATAAAACTAATAATTAATTAACTCTCATCTCTACTGGCATAAAATATAAAAAGGGTTTTAAAAATAAACTTATAGTTTAAGAGAGTAAGTGCCGTAATTGTAAGTAGCTATTTTTAAGAGGTGTACATTTTTAAGGTGACTCTTGGAATGTCTATATAAATGGCTAATACCACTCGATGTATTACCCGTAAGAAGTTTACTACAAATTTTAAATTTTTCTTTAATTGTTACAGTGCCATCAGAATTATTTTCAAAAAAAATTTAAAAATATTCCCACTCTTTCGAGGTTTTTTTAGTAGTAGATGCAGCAACAGATACATATGCAGATGCAGCAGCAGCGGGTGATGATGAAACACTAGGGGCCCGTTTGGTACAGTTTTTTGGATGCAATTTTATGAGCATTCTGTTTTTAAAAAAACGAAAACGTGTTTGTTAGCATTTTTCACAAAAACATGTTCAAACAAATCAAAAAAACTAAATCAAAAAATGCTCCATTTTTTAAAACAAGAAAAAGTCATTTTCACTTTTTTTCTTGTTTTTCCTCTCAAATCAAACACTGACGTCATCGAATTTGTTATCAAACACTGGTGTCGTCTTCGTTATCAAACACCGTAGTCGTCGCGAAGCATCATCGTCAAGTCTCGCCGTCGTCGTCGTCCTTTCATTGTCGTCGTCGTCCTCTTGCGGTTGCCATCGTCGTCACCCTCTCGCGGTTGCCGTCGTCGTATTTCATCTCAGATCTCAGATCTCAGATCTCAGGCGATCTTTGGCATCTCATACGTCTTTGTTCGTCTTCGGTCATCTTCGATCATCGTCTTCGTTCGTCTTCATTCCGTCGGCGACGTCTTCATCGACGGCAACATCTTAGCGTCGACAGCGTTACTTGATTTGGGACTTATGGTTACTGTTAGCTATGGTTTTTAAAAATAATACACCAAATACAATTTCTCTTTTCAGAATATTATAAATTTGTTTTCTAAATTTATTTTTACAAAACAATTTTCAAATAACAATTTTAGAAAACACAACCAAGCAGACCCTAGGTGATTTAGTAGGAGTAGGGGTACTTGGATTTGAACTAGTAGGCGGATATGCAAAAATATCATCTTCATCAATAGAAAATAAATTTGGATCCATAAATTAATAATATAAGTTTTAAAAAAACTAAAGTAAAATGTTATAATTTTTTTAAAATTGAAAATAAATTTAAAAAGAAGTTAGAACAAAAGTTTAAAGTTAATTTTTTTATAATAATACCTACAAATATTTAAAAAATAATTAAGAACTAAGAAAAGTATATAGAAATAAATAAAAATAATATAAAAACTAAATTGTAGAAAATAAATCAAATCGAATTAAAAAACTTTGATATTTAATCTTGATCTCGATCGATTTGAACTTTGATCTTAATTCTTGATTTTTACTCCTTAATTTACCAACACTTGCACTCTTGAAGTAGAACTTGAATCGAAATTATCGAATAATCAAATATCAGAGAATCAGATCATTAAGAGAGGCTAGAGAGATTATAGAATTTGAGAATGGTGTGAAATTTTCAAAAGAATGAATGCCTATTTATAGGCAATTTTTATAGAATTTGTTTTATAAAAATATTCAAATTTGACCTTTGGGCCGAGTTCGGGCTAGGTTGGGCCAGCCTCAATGGTTAAATTTTTTGAACTGTTTGATCGAGTTTCAAGTGAACACGACTGTTGTTTATGAAAATTAGCCGTTGGGTGGCTGAGCCAGGCCCAAAATATGGTCGTTAGAGGCTTTAGGCATGACGGGCCAAACAAGCGGGCTAAATGGACCGGAGGCGATCTATGCCTATTTTTACTGTTTTTCGGGCTCGTGCAGGGTTGGACTATTTTTCGGGCATGAGCCTAGGCCAGGCCGGGTTGCTATAGTGTCGGGCCTTGTGCTGCCAGTGGGTCGTGGGCCAAAATTACACCCTAGTGAAAACTTACCTTGTGGGCTTGGGGAAAGTAGATGGCCAAAGGGATTTTTGAGCCCCCAAATTCAAATTTTACATGTATATTTTAATATAATAATGGCCCAAGAATATAATTATACTATAATGTTAAAAAAAATGCTTATAAATTAACTTAATGTATAAAAATGATAACTTTTTTCATGAAATTGTATGTAATTAATAATTTTATGATTGACACCTCATTTTTATATTTAGAAATATTATTGTAATATTTAAACATGTATACATAAAGATATGTGTCAAAATAAGCCTTGGAGGCATAAAGATCTTATCTTGCAAATAGAAGAGTCTTGCCTTAAAAACACAAAGATCTTATCAAGCAAGTTGGAATTCTAATTGATTTTTGAATTAATAAAATATTTTGACACATACTCCTAGGTGGCCATGTATACATGTTATATATGTGTTCAATATATATATTTATATATATTAATTGATGTATGTTGTAGAGAAAAAGAATTAGAAAATATCTCAGATACTTTTGTGCAATTATAAAGATTTAAGGGACTTGTGTATAATTATCAAAATTAAAATCTTCAATAATTCTCTTTAGAAATTATATGAGAGCTTAAAATTTTTTCATATGAGATTTGCAACTTACTATGAATTTTGGTGTCTTGGACCAAAAGTGCAATTATCAGAAAGGTCAGTGTTAAAAGTGTAATTATTGAAAATTTGGTCTTTTAAGTATATTTTTCTCTTGAATTTTGAATTGATACTTAATTCTATTATTCTTTGGATTTAGAATTTGGGTTAGCTATTTTAGGTTAACACTAATGAATTGTTGGACTCGAAAGATTAACAGACTAGGTTAGCTTTTTTTAAAAAGAGTTCGGACTTACTGTTTCATTTTTTGGATTAGCTTTTAGGGTTTTAACTTTAACATAACTCTAAACCTAAATCCGATAATACGGCTTCTACTATTTTCTTGGTAACTCTATGACCTTAAATTGGGTCCTTACAATCTACCCCTCTTAAAATAAATTTCGTACTTGAAATTTCGTAACGTATCCCTTTTTTTGTGAAAAGTTGCGAGTGATTTGTCCGCATTGCGTCCTCCCATCCTCAAGTTGATTTCTCAATTTCGTGGTGCTACCATTGAACTCGTGCTAACAGAATCATTTTCTCTCGGAGTACTTTGTCTTGGCGATCTCGGATCTCTACTAGGTTCCCCTCGACATTGCATCCTCATTCATTTGAATTTCTCCCAGTTGAGGGCGTTAGGGTAGGATCAGCTTCATACTTTCATAACATTTAGACTTGGAATACGTTGTGAATGCTCGCGAGCTGAGGTGGTAGGGTTAAGTGGTAGGCTATTGTTCCAACTTCACTAGAATGTCGAACGGACCGATATGTTAGGTGATAACTTTCCTTTCTTTCCGAACCATATAAGTACTCCTCATCGGGGTTGGATCTTGAGGAATATGTGATATCCAATCTCAAACTCTAGAGTGTTGTGCCACTGATTAGAGTAACTCTTATATCGGTTTTGTGCAGTGGCTAGTTGTTGTCGATTCAGCTTTATTTTCTCAGTCGTTTCGAGTACGAGGTTTGGTCCTAACAAATTGATATCTTCGATTTCTGCCTAGCATCTCGGTGATTTGCAAGATTGTCCATACAATACTTCGAACAGGGGCATACTAATATTGACTTAGTAACTGTTGTTGCAGGCGAACTCGATCCAATGTATATGTCTTTTACTAACTTCGTAAAATTTTTATTGAATCTATAATTTTGATGATTCTGATTGTGTATTTTAATAATATCTCACCATAAAATTTTAACTTATGAAGAAATGTTTTAAGAGAATTTTTTGAGTAATACTTTAATTTATTTATTTATTATTAAATAAAAATGTAATTATTTTTTTTTTTTTACGTCCTCTTTGAACAAAAGTTTTAGCTCCGCCCCTAATTGATAGGGTTGTTTGGTTTATTTTTTGGTTCTAGTTTTAAATTATTAATTAAGAACCAAATTGGTTCATGAATTTTATTATATTTATATTATATTATGAATTATATATAAGTAGCAAAAACTTTAGAATATTAACTATTTTCTCTTTGCCTCTTCTTTTTTTCTTTGATTCTTTTTTTTTTTGTAATCTAGATTTTTACTTTCTTTTCATAACATTATAATATTATATAACTTATAGACTATTAATAATCAATAAAAAATAATAAAATTATAAGAGAATAAAAATCTAATGCATAATTTATAGATGTGAAAATATTATTTTGTAATATTATGAAACAAGTAATAAAATAAAATATAAAGTAAAATTATATAAGAAAGAATTGAGAAAGAATAAATAAAAAAATAATAATATATAACTTTTTTAACATAAAATAAGCAATAAGTATTTAGTCTTAGAACCGCGACTCCAAACTAAAACCAAATCGGTTTTTCTATTTGTTCAATTTGGTCCAATTTTTATTTAGTTTTAGAATTGCAATTTCAAATTGAAACCGAACCGATTTTTATTTATTCAGTTTAGTTTGGTTTTATGCTACTCATTGTTCAGTTCTAATTCTTAAAATTTTGGAACCGTTCGAAACGGTTTGATTATTAGTTTAATTCAAAATAAAACTACATTGGATCCTAAACACTCCTACTTTTATCATCTTTTTGGACTTCTTTTTTTATTTATGTTGCTTATCTAATTTTCTTACTTTCTCATCGATCGTGATGAAATAAATTATAAATAGCCGTTTTGATTATAAAAAAAATTCACAAAGGCTAAAAAAATGTTATGAAAAAATATTTTTTCGTCTTATCTAATATTTTCTAAAACAATTTAATCAAAATATTTTACATTTCAGATTTTTTATTATTAAAGAAATGTAAAAAATATACCTTCTTAACCTTATGTTAATTATTTTTACTTTAAAAAAAACAAAATCATAAAAAATTATCACAAACCCAGGCTTATTAATGATTGGCCCATTATAATACGGGCCCAATTGTTGGACAGAACGACGGAGATAGAAGATTGTGGCCTTGTGGCCCAAATAAGATGAAGATTAAAAGGTTCAGACCCCTAACAAATGGGCTGGGCGTGTTCTTATCAACCCAAAAAATAGCATGGTATAAAAACTACAGATATTGCTTGGCCTTAAAAAATCCACATTTTTTTGGAGCTTTCATTATTTTTTAACTTTTTATTTTTTTATTTTAATTTATTACTTTTTTTTTTTACTTTTTTTTTTTTTACTTTTTTGGTAGGTTGTGAAGAGAGAAATCTTGAAAGTATGACCCTTCATAGTAAAGTTAAAACTTTTTTACTAAAGACGAAAACAATAACAAAAAACCTATTTAAGTTGTTTTTTTCGTATTATTTGATTTCTTTATTATTTTTATTTTTTTGATTTATCATGATGAAAAAAATCTAAAAGATATACTCATTTTGACCAATATTATAAAAAAAAGTGGACTAAATATAAAAATAATGTTTTAAAAAAAAAAACTAGACCAAATGTACACTAACTCGATCTTAAACTTTCAGAACAGTTTGGAAGGAAAAAATCTAGAGGAGAATGCGAATGTTACTATTAAGAATAAAACACATATTAATCCTAATGCATAAATATGTATTTTGCGAAAAAAATTCATTGAGTTCACATTTTCTTTCTTTTTTGGGTTGTGCATGAATACAGTGACCACTAATGTGATGCCTCAAATTTCGAATAACATCTAAAGCAACAAAATACTTTCAATACGAAAAAACATATGCAAACCAACCATCTAAAGTTAAAATTATTACAATATTTTAACATTACATCCTAAATAGGAAAAGACGGGAGCGATAAAAACAAAAAGGCATTTAAACTACAAGGTACAAAACGGGTAATCATGATCGAAAAGAAAAACCACAAATTGGCTCACGTGAAGCAGGGTTCCACTGAATTGTCATTGTAGAAGGTGGAAGTCTTGTCCGGCTCGTTTAAACGTGGAATGAAATGCCATGAACTCTGACGTTCAATAGAAACTAAAAATGTACACAAATATTTTATAGAACAACGTACTAAACAAATCACCGAGCACCAAAAATAAGATATGCATGATAACATTCATGATTAAAATTCGCTAGTTATTTACTAAAGTTGATTAAACTAAGTTATTCTAGGTTCAACTAGCTAGGAGAACTATTCTAACCCCAATTAACAAGCACGAGTCAAGTCTATCGACTGAAAATAACTAGCGTTTCTTCAACTACAGTGATGATCTCATAGTCGAATTAATTATCCAACAATGTCATCCAAAAGGCAAAGATGTGAATTTCACCACTTCAAACCCTCGAATTTCAGGTCAAACTCTAGTGTGTGATCTATACAATTTCACTACCACCACATGGTACCATATGATGTTCCTGTACACCATATTCCCATTTTACTCATGTTTTTGATAGCCACGTTTCTATTCATACATTTAAATAAGGTACACGGCTCAAGACGTGACACGGTAAGTATGTAATTTAAGGAAGTAAACTTTTTCAGGAAATAAGCTTTTCTCAAATTCTCCTCTAAAGCTGAGTTTTAATCGAAATAAGAAAGAGCAATAGACCTAGTTTGTCTTAAAAATTTGTCACCTTATTATAAAAATCCAAGTAGTATTCTTATTTATCTTATTTTTTTAATTCAAATTACTGAATCATTACAGTTGAGATTAAATTCTTACATAGTTTGAGAAAATGACTCCAACTTGAATTGCCAGAGAATGACTTAGACGAAATGAATCAAAAATTAAATAATCAAAGCATATTCTACAACTTTCTAAAGGAATGATAACTGGGTTCTATTTTTTTTTCCCAATTTTCACACCCATTACTTGAAATGTGACAGGTTGTCTTCTTCCAGTCAACCCTAAGAAAATAAAGGTCAATTCCATGCACACGTGGCAAAAAACTAAATAGTGACGTGGACTCGTGTGCCATTCCCAATGGTATTTTAACAAAATATTAAAGTGTATTATCAGTGCATGTCTAGGCCAAGTGCAACTGTCATTTTATGAGCTCAACTTTTAGGCCTAAAGTTTTTAGTTTTCTTGGTCAAGTTAAAGATCTAGTTCAGTTGTTAATTTTAGATTTTTATTTTTTTTTAATTCATCAAATGGATGTGTAGATAAACTACTCTACACACCCGTCAAAAAACATTGCACACACAACCCACAACCTACCAGTAGTATTCCTTACCGCACTTACGTCAGGACCGAAGTTAAGAATTACTGCGCAGTTGAAGATTCGTGCGTAAATTTGATCTTAACATACGAAAGCTCGAACTCAAACTTTTAAGACGAAGACAACAAGTTCTTACCCACTGAACCAATAGCACGTCGGTAACTTCAGATTTTTATCAATTCTTGCATCTCCATCCACTTTTGCCAAATCGGAATGGTGTCACCACTAGATTGGTAGAGAGCGACAACACTAAATGAATCAAGTTTCACAATTAATTAAGCATGCTACAACTTCGCGATCACTGGGTTCTATTTTTCCAAATAATTTTCATAACCATTACCTGAAATTTGACAGATTGTCTCCTTCCAATCATTCCTAATAAAGTAATAGTCAATTTCTTGCAGACATGGAAAACATACACTTTGCGGAAAATTATATGTTTGGGACGTGTGGACACGTGCAACTTTTCCAATGGCGGGTTAATAACATATCAATTTAATACCTTTAACTTTTGAAACTAAAATCTCTAGTTTTCTTTGCCAAGTTAATGAGCTAGTTCTGTTGTTTACTTCAAGTTTTTGTCAGTTTGTGTATCTCTATCCATAAACCTTTATTGGTCATTAAAGTAAAAAATACTCCAGATTTTTCATAATGTGATTGCAGAGTTCAAATAAATTCATCACAAAGTTGTTTTGTGTTTATAGATTTAGTTTTGGCCAAAACTGATTTGCCTGGCTTGGCTTGCAACAAAAATGGAGAAGTACATGTTAAGTAGTTGTTATATTACAGGACTTGAACATTCTAGGTTAAAGCATTATAATTGTCATTTCATACATTATAATTAAGAAGGGTAAAAAAAAAGGAAAAAAAAAAAAACGCAAATGTTAATCGTCCCGAAATTTCTTACTTAATTAAATGACCAAACCTATTGTATGCTCAAATACACGGTTATGGTTGATATTTTAAAATTAGTTTAAAGTCTCATTAAATTGTGTTTTATTTAATATTTTATTTTCTTAACATATTTTTGTAATCGAAATCGTTTATTTTATAGTATTTTTTAATTGTATTACTCACAAAACAAATTAAGTTAATTGGATATTTCGAACTATATGATTTGATTATATTTGTTTAATACTATTTTTTATATGATTATATTTACCATTCATTTGTTTTTCAACAAATGTGATCTATTCACATCATTATCAATATCTAATTAATTTACTTTTGTGCACCAATGATCTACATAATAATTATTAAATAATAAATAGTTTTGATCATAAAAATATATAAAAGTGTTAAGTCTTTGAAAATAAATCATCAAAATAGTTGACCAATAATAATTTTGTGTGTAACCTCTCTCTCTCTCCTCTCTTAATTTTTATTTCATTAAAACGAAAATAAAACAAGAAATAGAACAAAATAATGATACAAATGCATTGTATTAGTCATGAATTTCCTCTTTTTCCCCTTGTATTATTGCCTCAATATTGAGAAAAAAAAAGCAGAGCAAATACGAATCAAATACAGAGATTATAATGGTGATAGTTGTGTTATTAAAATATTTTTTTTGAACCATTCTCTTTAACTTAAGTGAAAGTTTACTTGTTTAACGGAATGTCGCACATTGCTAAATTAGTTCTATCCATGCGATTAAGAAAGTACTAAAAATATTTTCACTAGTCATAATATACGAATAATATAAAAATCAATATAAAAACGAACATTCTCACCGATTAAAAATAATAAAAATATTCTCACTGATCAAAAATATTAAGAACATTCTCTCTGATTAAAATCACTGATAACATTATCACTAGTAAAAAATATTGAGAACATTCTCACTGATCATAATGTACAAATAACTACAAAAATAAAATAAAAACAAATAATCTCACTTATTAAAAACACTGATAACATTATTACCAATAAAAAATACTGAGAACATTTTCAGTGTAAAAAACAGTGAAAACATTCTCGCTGCTGTAAATGTGTGTGTGTGTGTGTGTATATATATATATATATATATATAATATTCTTATATAGTGATATATAAAAAAACTTTTGAATATTTTAAAATATGAATATGAGAAATTTCTCATGACATGTATGAGAAGTTTCTCATATCAGGCTATACTTAGAGATAACGCTAGACGAGGTTCAGAAGACGAGAATAGTGCTGATAATATAAAGGTGGACTTGAGTATGAGAAACTTCTCATAACATGTGTGTATGAGAATATTATCATTTTATAGTATATTATAAATTTCTCTCATAACATGTGCGTATATAAGAATATTCTCATATAGTGATATAAAATTTTTTTCTTAGTATGTTTATATATGATAATATTCTCATCTTATAATATATAAGAAATTTTGCATAGCATATGTATATATATGAGAATATTTTTATATTGTGATATATATTATGTTTCTCATACATTTGATGTATTAAAAAGGAAAAAACCAAGAAAAAAAATTAACTTCGAACTCAATCAACGAATTTAAAAAAAAAGAGTTTAAAAGTTAATAAATTTTGTTTATTTCTTTTTTAATCTTTATAGTCTTTTTATCGGTCTAAATTTTTTAATTTTTTATTTCATTATAATAGAACAAATCTAAAAACTCATTAAAGACAAAAAAAAAAACTCTTACAAAAATTTCAAACTGGCATTTCACGAATAAGTAAAAAAATTGAAAAAAATTTTTTTGCAAGCTTTTATAAACAAATCTAAGTATAATTATTTTAATTAAAGTTAAAAAAAATTCACTAAAAATTAAAAAAAAACTCTTATAAAAATTTTAAAGTGGCTTTTTTTTAAAATAAGTAAAAAAATTAAAAAAATAATAATATGAGAAGTTTTTTCATATTTTGCGTTAATCTTTTAATTTTTTAGAGAATGAAAAAAATTTTAATAAAAAAAAAAAAAGTAAAAGATCCCAAAATTCAATCCACGTGTCAAGCTCAAGATCTCATTCCAGGCATTTATTCACTTTCAGTCAATTCTTTTTGGTGATATCTTTCGATACGGGTAGCATGTTTCTATATTTAATATATTTTTTGTTTGACAGATTCTGATACGTATATTTAAAAATAAAAAATAAAAAATATATTTATAAAAAATAAATACATAAAACAAAAAAATAATTTTTTAGAATTTAAAATACAAAATACAAAATTTTATTTGGGCACTTAGTTGGTGTCTTTATCACTCCCTTTAAGTTAAACTTAGGCCATGTTTGAGATAATTGCTTATTTATTTATTTTATGTTGTTTATTTTTTTTTTTAGTGAATTTTTTTATTTTTTGATCAAAATTTTTTGCTTTTTGAGTTTATCTCATCGAGACGATTCAAAAAAGTAAAAGAAATTAGTCAAAAAAATAAAAATAAGCAATACTTGTTACATTTAACCCAAACAAAGCCTTATACTAGTAATTCGGTAATCTTCGGTCATCTAATTCCGGAAGCGTAGCAGTGCACAAAAGAAAAAAAAAAAAAAGACATTGAAAAGTTGGTAAAAAGTTTAGACCATGTGCGGCTTGAGTTAAATATATGGTTTGATTATTTTTTGCATAGAGCAAACCACAACTGACTGAGGGGAAGTTTTTTTTTTTATCTCGGAATAGAGGAGTAGAGATTGGAACCCAGGTTGATGAACAGGTCAAAAGGTTCCTTAACCACTAAGACAGATGCCTTGCTTGATTGAGGGAAAGTTAAGCATGCAAAAATACAAAGGAGTAAGGAAAACTTGCCTTTCAATAGATGCTGATAGTTGCAAATGAATGGATACCTAAATTCCAGAAAAGTTATATTCTAGAAATAAAATCTTGATCGTTGCACGTAACTCTCGCGTATGAAGGGTTTAGAGAGGAGGCAAACCACGATGGGTTTATAGTATGCAGTCTTACTTTACATTCACAAGAAATTATTTTTACGTCTCGAACCTGTGACCTCTAAATCATCACATGGCGACAATTTTATGGTTGCCATAACACTTCTTCACATACCCTTTAAAATTCAAAAATAGGAACTTAACCAAAAAATTGGAAGAGTAAGAGTATTTCACAAACTATTAGAATAAATATCAAAAATTGGGTGAGCTACAAGTTTAATAAAAAAAAAGTTCATTCTACCAACTCTTAGCAAATTTACCACAGTAAAACATTAGTCCTTTTAAAAACAAAGCACAAGACATTAGAATAATCATTTTTGGGATTTAAACAAAGTTGTAGGCATTTTTGTTGTCTTAATTTGTTTTCTATAGTTGAGCACTCAATTTTGTTGGACTTTGGAAACCAAGACGGAAGAAGTAACAGAATTTTCTTTTAAAAACAAAGCACAAGACATTAGAATAATCATTTTGGGGATTTAGACAAAGGTGTAGGAGTAATTATTTAGTGCTCTCGGAGTTCTATGTAACAAGTTCATGTAGTGTTTTCATCTAATATGATCACGAAAAATTTTACGGTAAAGATATGATGACTCATCTTGTTGGGTGGTTAGGAGACAAATGATGGCCCACATTTTGTAGGTTATAATTATTTATTTGCCAGGAGTACCACGTGATATCGCCTACATAGTACTTCGAGAGTATTTAATAATTTTCCAAGGTGTAGACATTTTTGTTGTCTTAATTGTTTTCTATAGTTGAGCACTCAATTTCGTTGGACTTTGGAACCAAGACGGAAGAAGTTAAAGGATTTTCTATTATTGCTTCTTAGAAAGAGAAAATGAAATCACTACTTTTCACCAAAAAGACGCATGTTCACACAAAATGGCAAATTTGAAGTCAAGATGAGTACTTGTGGTTACAATTCAAACTTATCATCTTGTATAGTTTACTTCCAACTCCATTCGTGAAAGTGATGATGTTTCCCCACCGTTACTGTAACTATCAATATGTTCTCATCTCCATCCCAACATTTCTTGTTGGACATAGACCTAGCCAATCTAAATAAAGCGCATGGGTTTTTCAAGCACTATTAAAAAAAATAATAGTAATACATTTTTTTTATAACGAATATAAAGTCTGTCACTAAAAATGTAAGTGTTTTGTGATAATAATGGGAGTTGTCACCAAACAACTTAAGTCATAGTTTTTTGCAATAATTTGGTATTTCTGTCGTAAATTTTGTCGCTAAATGTATGGCGAAAAAAATGATTTGACAGCAAAAGAGTTTTAGCAATAGCAATTTTAGTGAAAGTAGAGAAGTTGTGACTACAAGGTGATAATTAGTGATGATATTTTTGACTTATTATCAAATCTCATTAAACTATTTTTTTTGTAACAATGCAAATTATTGTCCTAAATTATATCGTTGCTATGTTTTGGTGATGATAATAGTTTTTTGTTTGTCACATAAACTTTGTCACTAAATGTGTTGAGGAAAAATTAATTTGGCACTGAGATAGTTTTAGTGACAATAATTTTAGTGAAGATAGAGAAGTTGTGTCTAATGATAGTTATTAGTGATATCATTTTTGACGTATCATTAAATCTCATTGACTTGTAACAAAATATGATTCCTAGTAGTAGGCTATTGGTCACAAAACTTATGTAATTCTTAGTTGTAAGGTTGCTGGTGTTAGTTGAAAAAAAGTTGGACATAATGCATTTAGTACCTCAATTTTATTCTTGCTTTCTGTTGCCTCGCTTAAATAGGTTGGATTAAATTATTTGAGGAGACCAATATACTGGATCGATATTATGATGTTTGGATTTAATGTTGCCCTTAGTAAAAGAGTTATTTACTTGATAGGTCACAATAATAAATAATTAGTGAGTACTCAAAAAAAGGTATTGTGCTATATGAAAAAGGGGGAAAAAAAATCTTAAGGTTTTTGTATGCTCAATGAGCTATTATTTTTTTAGGACTAAGGTGGCTAGATTCTTATATGTCGAGGTGACAGACTTAAACTTAACAAAAAGTCACCTAAGAAGGGAATACAATCTCTTATTCGTTTCTATAACAATTATGCTAAATATAATAATAATTAAGTTAGGATGGGTACAACTCATAATGAGTCAAAGGCGAGCAATTTCTTATAAGATGCATTCTCTCACTATATCATTGAAGGACTTATTTAAGTGAGTTGTCGTGAAACCACAATTATGAGACTTGAACTAGTCTCTAGTAATTCTCATAAAAATCAATTTAGTGAGTGGCTAATACTAACTCGTGAACTGATGACTAATACAAGTACTATGTGCATTACATGTTGTACTCTAATTTAAAGGATTTAATTTAAGACTTAGTTTACTATGATGTTTTAGGGTAATACTGTTTACACTAAGTTTGGTTTAAGTTTGAAAGACACTTACATTTATTCCACAACATATAATTACCCAATTTTGTCTATATATATATTTTCACTTTTTTGTAATTTAAAGTATACATATATATGGTTGAAAAATAATTTTGACAAACCATAAATACAATTTATTTTTAGTAAAAGTGGGGCATTGTTGAAGAATTTTAATAAGAATAAAATATTATTATTTATATTATGAATTATTAAAGTTTTAAATAAAAAATCTTTTTGTGATTATTATTTTTTACAAATTTAAATTGGTTATTAGTAGCCTATTCATATTTTTAGTCATTACAAGATAAATATATTATTAGTAAGCTATAACCTATTCAACATCATAATGGCTATGTATACAAATTATGTTTATTATTATTGTTAATGTTATTTTGTTATAAATTAAACTTGATTAATGGTTTTATTTAATAGTGGGTTTTAGTCTATTGTCTTGAGTGGAGAGGAAAAATTCTAGAAATGTGTATGTTGAAAGAAAAGAGGCGAGATCGATTTTTTAATGAGAGAACTTCCACTATCATATTACTTTTTTAATTATTTTATATGTAATTCAATTCGTGACTATTTCATATTCTCCCAATAAACATGATATTGGGAATTATAAAGTTGTCACTAATCTCGCCCAATATCAATTAAAGAACGCACAATCCACGAAATAAGTGTTAGGGTTGTATACTAAAAATTATGTTTGAATTTTTTGTATTATTTTTATTTACTAATAAAAAGTTTTTATTCATTTTAATGAGAATCTTTATGAGTAATGTATGCATTTCATTATTTATTTAATGTTTTACATGTGTGTCTTTTATTCTACATAGTAATTAATCTGGTGTGTATAGTTCGACTCACACACAGAAAATTAAATTATCAATTTTTATAGAATATAAATTTATGGTTCACAATCTTATATATAATTGGACATACTATCGGTAGGGCTATAACACAGTGTTTTAGTAGATCTATCTTGATTATGAAGAATAGTAATTGCTTTGACAATTGTTCCGACTCATTGTGCTATTACACTTTGTGTGTATTGAATAGAACCGCGTTAAAGTAATTAATTTTATACTGACTACATAAATTAATTTACAACGTACCCCATAATTTTTATGAATACTTATATATGCTATTACTCTTGAAATAATTATTAAACACGTATGGTTAATGTTCGTTATTTTGATTTATTAAAGGTGCGATCTTTTACGGGTCTATAATCTCAGTGAATTGGATAACGGCATCACGTATATGGTGGATATTAATTATTGATGAAAACTACGTCCTAGTAAGGGATTGATGATACCCTTTTAAAAAAATTTTTAAATTTTGATTATGCTAAATCCTGTAGATGAATTTTACAATCCAGCATATCAAATAAGTTAAACAGAATGTGTTAAGAATTATTAAAGAGGTGATTAAATATAATTATTAGTAATTTAATTTAATCAACGGATATTTATAATCTTAACGTGGAAAGAATAATAAGTATTTAATAATAGGAGCTCGAATAATTGATTTTAAAAATAAGACTGGGAGTTCAATCATAATTTTTTAGTGGTATGAATTCTAATTTATATTTTTAGGACTTTGCTTCTGGGTTGAAATGTGTTTTTCTAATTACATTCACTACTAGAAAACAGTTAAAACATCATGCTTAAAAAGCGTGATTATAAGGTTATAAATACGTTTTTTTAAGCGTGGTGTATGTTGGTGTGATCTAAAGTCCAAACTTCCTATCATGCTTTTTGCGGTTGATTGAAAATATAAAAAAACAAGATTAAAAATAGAATTAGTGTGGTTGTTAAAACTTTAACATCTCGATTTTTGCATTATCGATCACACTTTTTGTCCGTGGTAAAAACTAAAAAATGTGATTAAAAATGGCGAAAAGCGTGATTAAAAATAACACAAAGCGTGATTAAAAATGAAATTAGTGTGATTGTTAAGACTTTAACATCTCGGTATTTGTATTATTAACCACACTTTTTACGCGTGTTAAAATTTGAAAAGTGTGATTAAAAATAATAAAAAAAACGTAATCTTATTTATTTGTCAATCATGCGTAAAAAATCGTGATCGATTATCTTATAATTATCACTGATTAAAACCATGATCTACCACAACACCCCAACCAACGCACTGATGCCCCTCGTGCGCGTGCTAATTGCGCCATGCGGGCTTGTATGCTTGCGCATCAGCGTGCATCTAATGTTATTTTGAATTTTTTTTACTTATGATAGCTCTCCCTCAACTAATGCAATTCCTAATTCACCAATTCTAGTTTCAAATTCTAGTTTCTATATATTTAGTTATATCATATTCACAAAACATAAACGTAAAATATAAAAGTTAACTACCAAATTCAAGTTTTTATATATTTAGTTATATCATATTCACAAAACATAAACGTAAAATATAAAAGTTAACTACAAAAAGTGTTTTCAACATAATAAACTCTAAGTTCTAAAGACAGGATAACAAAACAAATTACCATGATTGTAGTGAAAGAATTTATTAAATTTTTAACCAAATATATTTATACGACACTCAATAATCTTTTTAATTATACCAAATTAAAAAAAAAGGTCGAATAATTTGAAATTTGTCATAATATAAATTGGGTGAATTCTTTCTAAAGAAATAGTCGAAAATCTGGCAAATCCAGCAATTGAATCACTTGTAAAAGAAGTATTTGACACGATTTCATCAAAAAAACCTGTAGAGGAAAGCATTTGACCTAATATTAAAACATTATCAAAGAAACCTCCATAAAATGTATTTTTTCTATATTATAACTTCAAGAGCAATAAGATCTTAAGCTTATTATGATAACAGATACACAAGAGTTCTAAAAATAACTAAAGCTAGGCTTACAATAAAGAACTCTTACATGTCTCAACAATTTAAAAAGTATATATAACGATTAAAAATATACATCAATGGCAGAGACAAATTGCGTCCAGTGGTTGGAAGAGAGACAAATTTCGTCGACCACCACCGTATTTTTTTGTTAATTAATTAATGCTACTATAGTGCCTGAAGGAGCCAATAAAAATCTCTATAACACTTCCTTTGGAACTAATCAATCTGTATATACTAAAATAAAATTCAAGAGCTAAATTGGGTGTGAAAGGTTATTGAAGTGAAGAAGGGTTGCACAAACATATGTAAGAAGCCCACAAATTATTTAAAAAGAGTACATGCATCAATGTTCATATATGTTGTTTTTGAACAGTACATGCATCAATTTATTGTTTCCTTAGCTTATAGAGCTAGCTCATGATTTTAATCATGATTCCTAACCCTGAGAATTGTATAATCTATAGGGAGGGAAACTAAATCAAGATAGATAGATTGGAATCTATCTGATTAATTATCTTCTAAGATGAGCATCTCCAGCTTTCCATTTGTTCAAAACCAAGGTGCTGTGCACGCGAGTGGTCTTCACCCTAATTTTGTCTGCCACTCTAAATGAATCCCATCACTTGTTGCTTGGTATTTGTGGCCTAGAAACAGTGACAGGTGTGGCCTAAAAACTCTTAATGACTTTACTAATGTTCACATCATGTAAAAAGGGCAACAAGTAGAGGAGTGTACAAGCCGTAGTTGGAATCATAACAATAACAATAACAAAATATGTGAAAATAAACAGGAAAGTGAAAGCAATTGAAGCCATAGCTAGCAATGAATTCGGTTCGTTTCGGTCAGCTTTTACGACCTTTGTTCCACTGAACCGAATAGGAGATTTTCTTATTCATGTGCACCGAACCGACCTTAGCAAATTAGCAAACCGAGCCGACCAAATGAAATTCACATATTTCGGTTTGGTCGGTTTTTAGGGGTTTCAGTTTTGCCAAAGCTTGGCACTGTAGCAATCAATTTTAAAATACACAATTTATTGCAAGTGCAAAAATACAATAAAGAGTTAATAATTAATGCAATATGCATTAATCCACAACAATACATAAATATAGTAATAGAAATTCAAATTACAGTGCCAAATTAAAAATTAAAAATTGCAAAATTTTGTATCTAATATGATCTAATTCTATAAATGCTAATATCAAAAGTTCACTTACTATTAGCATAGAAGTCTACAAATCAGCAAACATGAAAATTAAAACATCAAACTCAAAACTCTGTATAAATAATAAATAACTAAACAAAAGAAACACTAATCTAGCAACATGAAATATCTACCAAAGCAGCAACCAACGAAGCACCAAAAAAGGACCAAAGCATCAACCAAACATCCAACAGCAATCACTAACTCAGCAATCAGTAGCAACCACTAAACCATACAAGCTCAGGAGAATTAAAAAATAAAGAGAGAACAGAATTAAAAGAGAATTAGAAAGAGACAGAGAATGAAATCACAAAAGAAAAGAATCACTGTTTCGTATTTTTGTTATGGAGTCTGAGAGAGAACATTGGGAGAGAGTGTTAGAGCCAGCTTGTTAATAATTCACACCATATATGTAACACAATTGCCTTAAAAAATTAATCAAAAAACTTGTGAATTTAAAACAATAATGTTTTACTTATCATCCTTTGAATAACTAGAAGATGAATTCCATTCACATTACCCCATTTTATTCAAACTTCAAAACCCAATAATCAATCAATATAAGTGTGCGCAGTACAAACTGTTTGAGCTTGTTTGGCACAATCAGGATCAAATGAACTGGCCCAATACTAATGACCCTGAACAGAGTATGGGCCGGACTTCTTGTCTTCCGAACTCACTGGACGCTCCTTGTTCCGCCGCCGAACACCTGCAACCTCCAAGAACACCGTTAGCGCCT
>JAULJZ010103335.1:0-11816 GCA_032270985.1 Heliamphora pulchella | reverse complement strand
ATTTTCTCTTTTTTATTTTTTCTTATAAGAGTAATTCATAAATTATTAGTAGTAAATTAAAGTAATAAAATATAATTTATAATTTATAAAAATGAAAATATCTCTTTGTAAGAATATAAAAAAAGTGATAAAAGAAGACGTAAAATAAAATAATATAAATAAAAAAATAAAAATTTAATAAAAAAAATAAAGCAAATAAATGTATGATTTTTTAAAACATAACATTGATAACAAATACTTATCCTTAAAACTGCAATTTCAAACTAAAATCAAATTGTTATTTATCAATTTGATTCCATAATATATAAAATTTAATTTCAATTCTTAAAATTCGTTCAAAATAATTTAATTTTTAATTCAATTCAAAATCAAACTAAATTAGAACATAAACACCCCTCGTAGGTGAACAAAATAACACTAAAATAGTAGTAGTCATCAAATGATGGCTGATGAGGGTGGCAAAACTACTATTTTATTGGCGAGAGATTACAAAATTTCTAAAATTTATTGAAAAAGAATATATATATATATATATATATAGTTCAACTATGAATTGAGTGTAATTGAGAATTTATAATTTATTTTTTTAATTTTTTAACTATTTTAAAAGAGAATATAAAAAATAAAAATATTAAAGTATTTTTAAAATTTGTGTAAATAAAATAAAATATCATAAAAACTTTACTAATTTGGGTGTTTTCTTATTATAATAGTATATATATAAAATCAACATATAGAAAAGTAATAAATTTTTAAAAAGAGTAATCAATGATAATTATATTTTAGTGATCACATTTGTATACCACATGATGTGGCATCTTATGTGTGGTATTTAAAAATAAATAGTGGGACCACAAAATAATATAAATATCACACATAAAATGCCACATTAAATAATATCTAAACATAATCACTAAAACATGACCACTATAACTTTACTCCAAAAAAAAAAAAAAAAAAATTGGGATCGTTGCCTCTGTTCGTCCCCCTTCATTCGCTTGCAGTGTCAGGTGGTATCAAGTTATTTTTAAAATAAGCAAAAGCACTTTTATTTTATTTTTTGTATTTTACATGATTTAGTAAATTTTAAAACCACTTATGGTTTTTAAAAAATATTTATTAAATATATTTTAGTTAAAAAGGATCATTGTTTTTTCAAAAATTGATATTTTTTGGGCCGAATGATTTAATATTTTTTTAGCTATTTTTTCCCTGTCGAAAAGAGTCACTTTTTTTTTGGAGAGATAAAAACAAGTCACATTAAAAAAAACATAAAAAAGATATTCTCATATTTTATTATTAGCATTTCAATCCGTGCTATGTACGTAACAAAATAAATATATTTTAATAATATATTAAAATATTTAAAATTTTAAAGTTTAATTAAATTAATGAAAAGTAAGAAAATATAAATTATACATGTGGAGAAAATATTGAGTTAAAGTTATTTTATATTTATTTAAATAAAAATTTAAAAAATTATTAAATTTCTATATAATAATATTGGTTAAAAATTAAAAAATTATTTTAGTTTTGCATTAATTTCAAGTCATTTTCTTTTAGATGAATATAATACAATACTCGTCTACTATTTAAGTTGTTCATTCTAAATTTTATTTATAAATTTTAGTATATGTAAACTAATAACATATTGTCATGTTAGAAAAATGATAAAAAGTTTTATTTTTATAATTAATATTCAATCAAATTTCAAAAGAATTACTTTATTGTTCAAAACTGTTTGTATAATTATTCCATTTGACTTAACTTGATTTTATTTTCACTTTCTTAAATTGTTAAATTAATTCATATAATGATTAATACATCAAAAATTCACAAAATGTAATTCTAAATAAATTATTTTTATTAACTAATTCTAATAATATATCAACAAATCACATAATTTCGATATTAAATTGGTTAATATCACTAACAAATTTTAGTTTTATAAATTATACTTCTAAACTGGATGAATATTGTGATAAAAATTAGAAAATAAATAAATAAAAATTAGAAAATGAAGAAATTCTCACTAATTCTTAAAGTTCTATGATAAACATATTAAAAAAATCAAAAAACTGCCAATTAAATATATTATTTTATCTAAATAAAAATTAAATAGGTGAATGGAGTCGCAAATAAGAAAATATAAATGTAAAAAGATACACAAATTCTGTTATTAATATATTTAAATTATCATAATTTAATAATATTTGATAATTAATGTTTAAATTTGACTTTACAAAAATAGTAGAGAATATATCTAGTTAAACTTTTTCTTATATATAATACTAATTAAAGTTATAAATTAAATATTTGAATAACAATATCACAATGACTAAAGAATCAATAATTAATGTAACTAATGATTTGGTGACATATATATTTTTACATTTAATAAATTTAAAAATCTAAAAAAAATAGATTAAGACTTTAGATTTCAAAAAAACTAACAACGTTTTGCTATTTTATATATATATATATATATATATATATATATATAATTTTTTGCACAAAAAAGAGTACTGTAAAGATAATTAATGTCTGTTTCTAAATTTCTTATTGTTTTTGTTTCCATATATGAAAAAATAAAAATGGAAAAAATGTAATTTCAAACATAAACTTAGCACCCATACGACATATAATGTTAAAATAATATATTTAGCAGGAATTAATTATTTCATCATGTACATCTTGTATACATAGCAGAAATTAATTGCTCGTAAAATTAGAAAGAAAGTGAGAGCTCAGTCAAATTTTAGTTAATATTTAATTAGAGTAAAATAATAAATAAAATAAAAATTGTATAATTATCGTAAATTGTTGTAAAATGAAAAAAAATAATAATATGGAGTCTGATAATAAAATACCGAAAGTCTTCGAAAATAATCTGACATATATTGAACTATTAATTTGAGTTTTACTATACAAATGCAAAATTATTAATTTCAAAAAAATCAAAAAAAAAATGGTGGCTCCTCACATCTCTTAATCCTATCCAATCCATCCTTAGTCTCCTATAACAAACAAACAGAGCTGGCTTTGTGCCCTTGATTTTTTTAGCAAAAATTAGGACCCCTAGTTTTATCATATCTTGTTTGTATTATTCTTTTAATTTGTGATTTTTTTAAAATAATTGAATGATTAAATGCTATAATTTGTATTTTATTATAATTGTTTATTGTATGTATAAAGTCTTTGCTAGATAATTTTCTTTTTCTAATTTTCTGTTTGCTATTTTTAAAAAGGTTTGCACTAAAAAAAAACTTCTGTAAATTGAATATTATTGAATTATGAAACAATAAGACAAGAATTTAATTCACTAAAACTTTTGTAATGACCTTTTTTTATAAAATTACTATATGTATAAAAAATTATAAGTTCTATTTCTTATCATCCAATTTGAGTCCCAAATCCTTTGGGACCGCCGTGCAAACAAGCCTATGTATATCTATGAAAAATTATTAGGTACTCTCGGAGGGCAAATTATTAGTTAGTTCCATAGAGCAAATTGTTAGGTACTTCAAGAGTAGTATGTGACATTATTTTTATAGTATTCTTTACAAATGAGAATATGCAATGCACACTAAGGCTTTATTTATTCGAAGTAAAATATATATTTTACAATAAAAAATATTTTTATTTAAATTTATTTTACAAAAAATATATATTTTTATTCTTATTTTTCGATATTGGGTGATACTTAAAAAAATAAAAATTTTCATTGTCACTTGTTGCCTTCGCTGCAGCCGCCACAACTATGGTGTCGTTGCCAACACCACACGATGCTTCCAATACCACTGCCACTAGCACCATACCATAAAATGACACTTTTTTTATTGACAAATCAATTTTGGTCATATTAGGTAAAATATTTTATTAAAAAAATATTTTATATTATTTTTATCAAAATAAATAAAATATTTTATTAAAAAATATTTTACGTCGAAACAAATAAAACCTCAATAGATTACTATTGTCTTATTCCTACCTAATAAAAATAAACTCACATTAAGTGTTTTTATTATATATTTGAATAAAAATAATATATAAATAATGATACTCTAGCAATTGTTGATCTTATGTACAGTTAAAGGCTAATAAAGGAAAAGGCAGGCAAGAAGTGCAGGGTGTTTAGCAAAGCTTATCCGATTAAATAAAAATTTCATTTTGATTTGATTTTTTGATCTTTTAACATTTTTGTTTTTTTTTGCTAAATGAATTATATTGGCTTTTTTGCATTTTAGCTAAAAAACCAAAAACTTAGAGTTACTAAAACATACCCTAAGTACTTACTCAACAATACTTGCATTTCCGATGGATAGCGAGGTCCGATTAATGGTAGACCAACATGTCTTCCCGGCGAAGCCTTGTTCGTTTCCAACCCACCTAACATCAGGACCCGCATCGGAGAATATGTTGATTGAGCTCTGCAACTCTTTCACCATTGAGAACCAATCACTAAAATAGTAAGACATGTTCGGTGCGTTCGTTCCTTTTGCTCCGTCAAACCATATCTCTTTAGCACTTCCATATCTGCGAATGAATCAAAACCATGTTATAACTCTTAAATTATTAACGGTTTGATTAACAATTACTTTAAAAGTCAAATTTTAATTATTTTTTTGGATTAAAAAAGTAATTTAAATTCAAAATAAATTATTTAGTAAATTACTTTTTAACTTAACTTTTTTTTTTTAAAAAAAAAATGATAAATAGGCCGAAACAAATTGTCTATATGATCGGCTTAAACTTCTAGTGATGCTGTGGGTCCTCTACCTTAATTAGCCAACGTTGTTCGTTAATTCGGCCTCATCATAGCATTTTGAAATTAGTTAATTAGGTAAAAAAATTAATTTTGTTTTTGTTTTTTATTCACATTGAACAGCAATACATTTTTTTCAATTGACAATTTAATTTTTTTTTACCAATTTTGCCAAACATCTATGTCAGGGCTTTTACCTTTTTGGCTTAAAAAATATAATCAAAAAGCATGTTAGCAAATAAGGACAAAGAAGACAATAGATTTTCTTAAAAATTTAATTAAGGATATTACAGTTTGCAATACATGAATTATTGCATACTCACAAGTGCGATGAATTCTACACCAACGCTTGATATGGGATCCATTATATTTATGAGTCTGCAATAATTTATTATGTGAATAAATGAACTGTATTTAAGGCCTGATTGGTAATTATCTTAAAAATTAATTTTTTTGCATTTTTAGTCCAAAAAAACTAAATTGAGTTCAAAGTAAATTATTTGGTAACTTAGTTTTTTTGAAATTAATTGTTTGGATAAAAAGTTAATTTTTTTGCTTTTTGTTTAAAGTAGACAATTTTACCTTGTTATATATTTGATATTAACAATTATATGTAGTTGGTTGTAATAGTAAATAAGTTATAAATAAAATGTATTATTGTATTTTAAAAGTGTAGGAGTTTGAAAAAAATATTCTGAGAGTTTGTATTTTAATTTGACTTTTTAGCTTTTTAATTTTTTTATTTTTTGCCTAATAGACAACCTTAATTTTTTGACATTTTTAACCAAAAAAATAAAAAAACCAAACTTGCCAGGGCCTTAGATTTTTTATTTTCTTAGCAATGGTCCCTGTTAAGGTTAAATTGTGAAAGTTTTGTTTACTTTTATCGTTATTTATTATTATTTTTAATTAGAATTTGAAAGAATCGAAAACTAAAAAAAATTGATAAAAAAAATAAAAAAATTTAGTAAAGATGAAAATAAATATTATATAATTTGACTTATTAATATATTTTGTTTTTTTTTTGAACTTTTATATTTTAGTTAAAGTGTTTTATTGTTTCAATTCGACAAAATAGTCGAAATAGTATAAAAATGAAAAAAAATAACTAAAAAAGAAAATAAACAAACAATTAAGTAATTGTCGGCAATGATTGGTTTAGAGATCTCATCTCACTTACTTGTTGAGCAGCTCTTGTAATTGGGCTAAGTAGTATTCATTATAAGCCCGATTATGCCCGTATCTCCGGTCATGCCGATCCCACGGCGACAGATACAACCCCACGTCGACGCCGCGAAGTCTGGCGGCATCGACGAGCTCTTCAACCACGTCTCCGTGGCCGTTCTTCCACGGGCTTCCGGCGACGGAATGGTCCGTGTACTTAGACGGCCACAAGCAAAAACCGTCGTGGTGTTTTGCGGTGAGGATCACCAAAGACGCCCCGGCTTCAACCGCCGTGTCGACCCATTGGGCGGCGTTGAGCCCGGTGGGGTTAAAGATCACCGGGCTCTCGTGTCCGGTACCCCACTCGGAGTCGGTGAAGGTGTTGACGCCGAAGTGAAGGAACATTATGAACTCTCTCTGCTGCCATTTCAGTTGTGAATAAGCTGGCAACGGAAGAATCGGCAGCGGCGGCGGCGTTGCTGATCGTGGCCACGAGAAGGCGGTTTGGATTAGTGACGGTAGGAGGAGACTTATTATCTTGTGGATAGAATGAGAAAGCTTATTCATAATTCTCCTGGGTTATTCTACTCTCTCTCTCTCTTTCTCTTCTTGCCAATCTCGGTACAGAGAGAAAGTGGGGAAGAAGGAAGATAATGACTTCCTTCGTTAACATGTTTTAAAGTTATTCTTTTTTATAAATATTTTGGCATTTAAGTCAAATTAGGAAAAATAATGATTTAGTTTAAAAATAGCTTTAAACTATAACGTGGGTGTTTGGCATAGTTGAAATTAATCGTTTATAAATTGTAAATTGTAATAGAAATTGTAAATATTTGAAAAATACGTTAAATAATAACTAAAATAGAAAAAAAAAATTATTTATAACAGAAGTTATACGAGAATTTAAAAAATTATAACTTACTATTTAAACTAATAAAAGCTAAAAAGTGGCTCGAAAAGCTCAGCCAAATACTCGGCCCCAACACATAGCTTAAGCAATTGTAGAGAGAAAAAAAATTAGATGGCTTCTCTCTAATTTAATCATAGACGGGAGAGAACTAGTCTTGATTTTTTTGGATTTAAAATGGACTTATTTTGATGATTTAAATCGTTTATTTTATTGTTCTAAATATATATAATTTTATTGTAAAAACTTAGATTGATCAGATATCGGTATATGCCTTAACAAATTACATATGTATTGATAAAATAAATAATAAAACAGAAATCATAGTTTATTTTTATTAACACAAATATTATTTGTTAAGATAGTTATTGATATCCGATCAATTTAATTTTTTACAGTAATAATATATACACTTAGAACAATAAAATAAACGATTCAGATCATCAAAATATATCCATTTTAAATCCAAAAATGAGAAAATTGGATCTCTATAATGAACTAGAGAGAAGCTGCTCTCAAAAAAAAATTATGATTTGATAAGAGTGCATTGGGTTGTATGTATAAGAAATGATATGAGTCCACGTACTTATTTTTATAGAATATTTGGACCGATTGTTTTATACCGTGTTTGTGCCAACAAGACCTGCATAAGGGATGACAAATTCAATAAATAACATGACAGTAACTTTGTGTACATTTATTTTGGTATTATATAATGAACATTATATAAGTTCATATCTTAAAAGGTGATATAAGAGATAATAAGATTTATTTTCACTACAAATGGTGTATTGAATCGGGTAAAATTTTTATTGAATTATTCCAAACATAGAAAAAATAGGTTATATTTTTAATTCTTTCATATACAATATGACATGCATGGCTGAATTAGATTTCATAACTATATCCAATTCAATCTTGCTTCTATTAACACTCTAAACTAGGGGGCACAAAAGACTCGAGAAATTTAAAAATCGAATTAATCCGACCTCTATAGTTATGGAACCATAATTTCAAACCGAACCAATGCGATTTTTATTAGTTTGGCTTGGTTTAGTTCTACAATATAATTGAATTAGTTCTGGTTCTAAAAAATTAGAACTGATAAAAATTAATTTGATCCTAAATTTGATACGGAATCGAATCAAACCGACCTATGTGCACTCCTATTCCAAACACACACTAACAGAAAAAAAAAAAAACCGTTGTGAGATAGGGTAGGAACAACAAGTGTCCTATTTTTCTTGTAGCCACACAATCAAATGGAATCCCCTAATAAATATAAAATCTCACAAATGGTGTATTGAATCCTCTATAGTTATGGAACTATAATTTCAAACCGAACCAACGCAATTTTTATTAGTTTGGCTTGGTTTAGTTCTACAATATAATTGAATCAGTTCTGGGTCTAAAAAATTAGAACTGATAAAAATTAATTTGATCCTAAATTTGATACAGAATCGAATCAAACCGACCTATGTGCACCCCTATTCCAAACACACACACTAACAGAAAAAAAAAATCGTTGTGAGATAGGGTAGGAACAACAAGTGTCCTATTTTTCTTGTAGTCACACAATCACGTAAAATCCTCTAATAAATATAAAATCTCACGTGATCACATGGTTGTCAAGAAGTATGGGACACCAGTTATCCTTAACCCATCCGGCAGCCAATAATAGCTCAAAGGACATTGCATAATAAACTGCATATTTATGTAAAAATAAAAAATAAAAGATGCTACAAACAGATAAAATAAGTAGACCCAGATTTTGATGACCACATGCAGCATGACGTACAATATTCACTCAGCCTAGCTTTCTTCATTCTTTTGTGATCAATGTGATGAGAGAGAAACGTGGTGACAAGGAATTTTTTAAAGCAGGCGGACAAAATATTTAAAGGGGGAAGCGGATTCTTACGCAGAGATGATACTTTCATCATAAATCTTTTGGTTGGAATTATATATTTTATATAAAAAATTAAATTGATTAAATGTAAAAAATAACAAGAATAAATTATACTTGTTTTAAAGAATAAAAGACAATAGAAAAATCAGAAAATAAAAATATTTAGATAAGACGAAATAGTCACTTTAAGCTTTTATAAAACTTTTTCTCATATTTAATATTTTTTTTTTTTTCAACTTTAGTTAAAAACATTTATATTCTTTAAATTTGTGAATAGAAAAATTAAAAAAATTCACTAAAAAACTAAAGAATAGGAAAAAGAAACTGCTAATTTTTTTTTTTACCCTGAGAACTATTTTAAATCTTTTATTTTCACATTTTCTTATATTCTTCTTTCTTCTTTTCTCATCTCTCTTCTCCTTTCTTAACCTCTCTCTTTCTTTTTGTTTCTTTTCTTTTCTTCTTCTTTCTTCTTTTTCTCTTCAACCTTTAGTTATTTTTTCTTCTCTTTTTCTATATTCTTTTGATTTTCTTCTCTCTTTCTTCCTTCTTCTCTTCTCTTCACTCTCTCTGACCAAATCCTCTTGGGGGTAAAAGCATCACTCATAAATCTATCAGGGTAAGCAACAGAAGGAGCTTTCTTTTTTCTTGGAGATTTGACAACCTTGCCTTTGTCATTTGAAGCCACCTAAAAATTGGTAGATCTCAACTTAGCAGCCATAAGAGTTTTATTTGAAGAACATTCTATGCTACAAGTTGGGGTATAGCCTCTAGGGGCTGAGGCTTGTCTTTAGAAGCAGCCTTGGAAGCTGAGGTTTGTCTTCGGAGACAAACACTGGAGATTGAGGCTTGTCTTTCTCAGTTGAAGTAAGTTCGGCATTAATGGGAGTTGAATGAGATGAAAACATGTAAAGTACTAGCAAAATAAAAAAAGCAATTTCTAGAAGTTTGAAACAACTAAAGGAAATTTACCTTAGGAATGCACTCCATGAGTGGCCTATCGATTTTGATAGGTCAACTTATATTGGTAGTCACCCCATAAAGATATAAAAATGGTTGGCAAGATCACAAACCACCAAGCATTGAAAGCAGGGTTGGTAACTGATGAAGGCATGAAGTCAAGAAACTTGAACGCACTCACCCTCTTTAAATAATCCTCTCGGATGGACTTAGCAGTAAACTCCTCCTTAATGAGGCCTTGCTCTTGACAACCTAACGAAGTGAGGGATCCATGTAGGGAATATGCACCCTTTGTGTTAGATTAAACTGCCTCGCAAATTGGTTTGGGTAGTAGTTTTCAAAACTGTAATTAAAAAATCTTGTAGAAGAAATACTTCGGGGTTAGGACCGCCCACCAAGATATACTTTGGGGTCACGACACTAGCCCAAAAATCTTTTTGGCATTGGACATTTTCTTCTGACAAAGTAGAAGTGTCAGCTTATAGGAATGTCAGTCGAGAATATGAAAATTGATATTTACGAAACGGTTGAAACTCTTCAAGAATTTTTATAGGAGGAAAGAGAAAGAAAAAAAATATCTCCCAAAAGTGGCTTCTATAAGAAATAGAGAGTGAGAGAGAAAATGCTTAGCATAACTCAAACAGAAATTGCCAATAGCAAGATAAACTTTTAAATTAAACTGAGAAAAATATGCATATAACCATGCCTAGAAAAGCCTCCACAACTATCAAAAATGCCCTTATCAAAGAAAGTGTCTGGCCTTTATAAAGAGTGCCTAGAACGAAAGAACTAAAGCAAGTTTTTTTTTTTTAGCCAAACAAATGGCTACGAGAAAATTCTCCTTAGTGACCTTAAAACCAGGAACTACAAGAATGAATCGACAGAACTAGAAGAGATAGAAGGCTACTGTCTCTAGGAATGGCAACATGGTAGGGCGGGGTGGAGCAGGGCCGAGTTTGAGATTCCCTATAGTCGTCCCCTATTTTATTGAGATATGAGTAGGGGTAGAGGCGGGGGCGGGGTTGTGAGCGGGAAGAACAGGGAAGTGGTGGGGATGGGACGGGAACGAAAACATATCGGGAATAATTAATAAATTATAAAGTAATAATATTAATGAGAATTAAAATAATATGGTAGAAAAATAATGATTGATGAATAATTACAATTAAAATGACAAAAGATAAAAAAAATAGATGATAAAATGATATATAAATATAATATTTTATATTTTAGTAGCATTATATTTTTTAAAAATTAAATTTTAAATATGTATTTATAAATAATAAGTATTTAATTAATATAATTGGGGACGAGGTGGGAAAAATCAGGACAAAGGAAACAAATATTGCCCCCGCCTTACTTGTTATTGGAGACAGAAAAAACCCATAAAATTTGGGATGAGAGCATGTGAGAGTAGGACAGAAAAAATTGTCATCCTTATCTATCTCATTAAAAGAAAGAGGAACAAAAAATCTAGTGCAATATGGTTTTAGAATCTCAAAGTACCTTAAACTAGAAGGCATTAAAAAACCTTCACTAATAGGATCATGAATGAATAAAGCATTTAACTCCAGGCCTTTTGAAAGAAAGCCAATAAGATAAATAACATCCAATATTGTGGGTGACATGCGTCTACAAGGGAGAATCGTGACATTACAAAACTAGGACAAAAAATAGGTCGCTGCTCAAATGACCAACTTGTTCATGTCAATAGGGTAGGTGAAAAGGAAGATTGTTTCTCTGATACCTAACCTATCCTAGGACAACAGTCGTCCATGCGAGCAACTTAGTCACATCAATTCGACTTGAGTTTCACCACGAGCGTAAAGGTGACAAACCATCCCATTTCATACAAAAACGATTAAACTGATGGAGAATGAAGGATTCATTCATGCCAATTGATAGCCAGACGAGAGAAGTTTAGGGATTTGTGGTTCAAATGGAGGAACGAGAATACATTTGGAACGAGAGTTAGGGTTCTGTTAGGAATTTTTCTCTCGGCAATATTCGTTTTATGTTTGGCAAGTCTATGATAAATGTTTATTCAATTTATTTATTTTATTCATTGATATTTTGACACTTGTTCTTTTGAAGGTATGATTTTAATATTG
>JAULJZ010103324.1:0-11816 GCA_032270985.1 Heliamphora pulchella | reverse complement strand
TATATTTATAAAATATATATTTTATACATATATTAATATTTAAAAAATATTTATTTTATGTAATCGGGGGCGGGGTGAGGAAAAACGGGACGGGGAGAGCAAATACCGTCCCCGTAGTCTGATCCTTCTGACGTCGAGAATAAGTATGCAGATCTGTTCGATCTAATCGTTCAACAATATCTTACGCTATTTCCCCCTCACCCGACCCTTCCTTCTCCCCCTCAGTGGGAATACAGTTTTAGTGTGTAAGATTTGGAAAGACTAACCCATGAGGCTCCTGATTAGACTGAATATGCATATCCAATTGCATCTCTTCCAATTTAGATGTCTCTCCCTGAAGAGATGGCTCAAAGGGGCAAAAAAAGGGCTCAGTCTCCCCAGAAAGTAACATCCATCCTGACGAACACGTTGCGAGTGGTAGGATAATAGCATTTATAGCCCTTTTGAGTAAGAGAGTAGCCAATGAAGATACATTTAACAACCTTAGAATTCAATTTGCCACCAGGGTGTTTAGGGACATGAACGAAGCAAGTACACCCAAAAACCCTAGGTGGAAGAGAAGAGATAGGTGGAGATGTGGGTAAAAGTGCCAAAGGGGTTTTAAAGTGAAGGACAATAGAAGAAAAACGATTAATAAGATAGGCAGCGGTGAGGACTGCCTCACTCCAAAAAGATTTGGGAACATGCATAGTGAAAAGAAGAGAACGGGCAACCTCAAGAAGATGACGATTTTTCCGTTCTGTTACCCCATTTTGTTCAAGAGTGCGGACACAGCTCGTCTGAAAGAGAATACCATAAGCCTCGAGATAGGTGCGGAAACCACCATCAAGATACTAAGTCCCATTGTCAGAACGAAGAATCTTGATGGTGGCATCAAATTGGGTACGCACTATGTTATGAAAATTTTGGAAACACGAAAAAACTTCACTCTTAGCACAAAAATTAAATCCAAGTGACACGAGAATAACAGTCAATAAAAGTCACAAACCACCGATAACCAGAAATAGAAGTAACAGGTGAAGAAATATAAGTAACAAGTAAAGGACCCCAAACACTAGAATGGATAAGCATAAACAAAAAATCACTACGTTTATTAACTGAAGGATAAACAGATCGTTTATATTTAGCAAGTTCACAAGCCTCACAACAAAAAGTACTTCTAAAACAATGTTTAGCTAAAGAAGGAAAAAGCCTCTCTAAAACTCCAAAGGAAGGATGCCCCAAACGACGATGCCACTGATGTAGCTGCAAAAGTAAAGGTCCAGTATCGACATGGAGATCCTGGCCAGACGATGAAGGTGAAAGAGAAGAGGTAGACGGAAGATCTAGTAAGTACAATTCACCATGTGCACTACCACTGCCAATCGTTCTCCCCGTCACCAGTTCCTGAAAAACATATTGAGTAGGAAAAAATGTTACAGAACAGTTTAATGAACTGGTAAGACAACTAACAGATAAGAGATTAGTAGAAAAATTGGGAACATGAAGAACAAACGACAGAGAAAGGATGGTAGAGTAATTGATAGAACCTTTGCCAGAAACAGAAAATAAAGACCCATCGGCTATTCGAACCTTATCTTTACTAGAACAAGTAGAATAAAAAGAAAATAAGGTGGAAGACCCAGTCATACGGTCAGTGGCACCGAAATCAATGATCTAAGGAATAGGAGAGGCAACAGCACTAAGTGCACTAGAAGATATACTTGAGTAAGCAAAGTTAGAGGTGAAAATGGAGGCTGGAGAAGGAAAGATGTCAACCCAAGCCATCAAACACCTGAGAGTAGTCAACTTCGCCTCAGAGAGAGGGCCAATCTCACCAGATGTGCTACCAGAGATCTCAGAAAGATGAGCGTGGGAGCGAATACGGCCACAACCACGGCCACCGCCACGTCCTTGAGGAGGTCGACCATGTAATTTTCAGCAGTGATCAATAGTATGATGGGCTTTACCATAATGCTCACAACGCAACTGATCACGAGCTACTGAACCACTCTTCTCCCCAGATTTGATAGGTTGCCTTGGTCGAGTGATGGACGTGACAGTTAACACAGAGCGCTCCTGATTTGGAGGAAGAACCATAGCATGACGTCGACTCTCTTCTTTCTAAACATAAGCATATGCCTGCCTTAAGGAAGGGAACGAATCTCATCCCAGAATCTGAACACGGATCGGATCTTAGTCAATATGGAGGCCGGCAAGAAAATCATACACCCGCTCCTTTTCTACCATTTTCTGAAAAGCTGTAGTATTAGTAGTACAAATGGCATGAAAATCCTGATAATAATCTATCTCGTTCCCCAAACTAGTCAACTCAGCATAATATTGAGCTAGCACTTGATCTTTCTGATCTAACCCACGGAATTTCTTCCACAATTCATAGAGCTGAGCATCATTACCTATCTAGGAATAAGTTTGGGCAGCAGCGGACCAAATCTTATGGATAGTATCCAAAAGTAAGAAACTGCGACTAATAGAGGACTGCATAGAATGGAGTAGCCATGACATAACAAGGGTATTTTTCTCTGTCCACCGTGTGCGAGACGACCCCATAGCTATTGGTCGTGGAGTTTCACCAGTGATATACCCAGAGACACTGCGAGCAGTAATAGCTAAACTACAAGCACGAGACCAAATCAAATAGTTGCTACCATCCAACTTGACGGGATTGATTTGAAGAAACGGACTATCAGTAGGAGTCCCTGAGCTAATTAATTCGGTGTCCTCATGACCGCCAGAAAGTTTTCTAGAATCAGACATGGTCATGTAAAACCAAGAACAAGTAGTACGAGGCAAACGGAAGCAAGAAATGATGGAACATGTGCAAATCAAGGTAGAACTGAACCACAAGACTACCAAAGATATCTAAAACACCATACCAGATGGGAGCAAAGTCAAAAAAGAGCCAAACAGACTAGTGGAAACCCAAGCAGATGTAGTCGCAACAATCAAACAACACGGGAAGGCAGAGGTAAACTAAATAGATCCTTCAAACACACTGGTCGAGCCCTTTAAGGACCAAAATAGACTGGAAAAAGTCGAAAAAGTTCGAAGGATGAGAAGCCGCAAGTCAAGCAAACCCTGGCCAACTTCAAAAACAATCAAAACTCAACCATAGGGATGATTCGATGCTTGTAGAGCCTTGGAGGACCCTAATCGACACCCATAAAATGGAAAACAACCGTTGATCCTTGCATAAACAACCACAACCACGAATTTGGGGAAAAAATAGGGGCGGAGCTGGAAAAAAAAATCAAAAAATTTTGAAAAAATCATGAGATGGATTCTTAGATCCAGTCGATCATCTCTGGAAGAAAAAAGTTTTTTTTTTACAATGTCGAATTCTAAGATAAAAAAAGAAATAAAAAAAACGATGAGAAATCTCAATTGCATAGGATTTTACTCTGATACCATGTTAGATTGGTGTATGAACGAAGAACAATTAGAGAGAGTTGAGATAGAATAGGAGAGTTATTCTGACGGTGAAAAGTGAGAGCACTCAAAATTAGGGTTAATTCCCTTATCAATATGATTTATATAATAAGACAAGTATACCAAAAATACAATAATAGCCCTAAACATATCTATTGGGATGTGTGGGGGCCTGATAAGTGCTTAACTACAGAACAACAATAGGCAGTACTAGCAGAGCGCTCGAGTGTCGACTTTCCAGAAGCTAACGCTAGCGGGACATTAGCTGGGCGCTTGAGCGCGGGCTTTCCAGAAGCGAGCGCTAGCAGGGTGCTTGAGTGCCAGATCGCACTATGAATTCTAGATTATGACGCTAGTAAGGCATTCATTGAGCGCTCAAGCACTGCTGTGCCTGTACATTTTTTAACCTAAACTATTTAGACATTTTTTTGTATTATTTTATTATTAAGAGTTGCCAGAGAACCCCAACAAGTTGTGGACAATTATTGTAAGTTGTTTTTGCCCCATATAATGAAAACCCACAGCAGCTGTGGACATAATCCTAATTGGGTGAACCACGTAGATCTTATGTTTTTTCTGGGTGATTGTTTCTCATGCTCTTTATTCGTTTTGGTTGCATTCGTTATTCTTATAGATCCTGTCGGGGGTTTGTTTTTTAACCCCAACAATTGGTTTCAAAGTTTAGGATTTTGTTGAGTGAAAGCAATGGTGGCAGAAGACGGGATGGTCAAGATTGAGAAGCTCATCGGTACAGACTTTGAATTTTAGAAGATGCAAATTGAAGATTATCTATAACAGAAGAATCTGTATCTACTCCTCGAGGGAAAGAAATTAGAAGGCATGAAGGTGGAAGAATGATCTCCCCTTGATAGACAAGCCTTGGGGGTTATTCGATTAACCCTATCACGAAACGTTGCCTTAAATATTGCAAAGTTGAAGACTCTAGCGGGTTTGATGGCGACTCTGACCAACATGTATGAAAAGAGTATGCAGTCAACAAGGTTTATTTAATGCGTAGATTATTTAACCTAAAGATGACAGTAGGTGGGTCGGTTGCAGATCACTTGAACGATTTTAACACAGTAACAACTCAATTAGGCCTCTATTTGGCGTAGCCTTTTTTTGAAAATTTTTTACTTAAAAGTCTCTTAAAAAGCTTACTTGTTTGGCCTTTCATTATAATCGATTGATTTTTTTCACATCTTTTCACATCTATTTTTTTTTTAAAGTCAAAAAGCCAAAAAAACTTACCAAAAAAAGCTATAACAAACACACGCTAAGCTTTGTGTCTACTAAGTTTGACGATAAGGTAAGGGCGTTGATTCTTCTATTGACTTTGCTGAGAGTTGGAACAGCACTGTAACAATCGTGAGCAACTCATCAAGAAAGTCAAAACTCAAGTTTGATGATGTTAGAGACTTGGTTCTCAGAGAGGAAATTCATAGAATAAAAACAGGTGAAACATCGGAATCAGCTTTAAGTACAAAGACAATGAGAAGAACAACGAATAGAAATTCTGATTGAGGGAAGTCAAAATCTAAGATGAGGAGAAAGCCTAAAGGGGGTGATGCTTGCTGGAATTTTGAAAATAATGGATATCTCAGAAGAGATTGCAAGGCATCGATGAAAGGCAAGAATTGTCAAAATTTTGCGAATGTTACAGTGCAGAAGACATTCATGACACCTTGATTTGCAGCACTGACAGTCTTATGGAGTCATGGATCCTAGATTTCAGCATGTCATTCTATTCTACATCGCATCAGGAAATTATGAAAAAGTACATTAGTGATGATTTCGGTAAAAGATTTTTCTAACTAATTATGAACCTTTGAAAATTGTGGGTAAAAGCGATGTTTGGATCAGTTTGCTAAATAGATCCATATGAAAGCTGCTGAATGTTAGGCATGTTCCGGGGTTGGAATGAAATTTGATTTCTATAGGATAGCTTGACGATGAGGGTCACGTGGTTAGCTTCATTGGTAGACTTTGGAAGATCACCAAGTGACCCATTGTAGTTGCTTTGGTGAAGAAGAAAGGTACCCCATATACAACGATGAACAACAAAAATGTTATTTTCGTTGTTAATACTAAAAGTGTTTCAAATCTTTAGCACCGAAGGCTTGGACACATGAGTGAGAAAAGGATAAAGATGCTTCTGTCAAGTGGTAAACTACTGAGACTAAAATCAGTTGATATTGATTTGTGTGCGTACTGCATCTTTGGTAAACAGAAGGGGGTTAGTTTCTCGAAGACCATGGGAACTTTGAAGAATGAGAAATTGGAGTTAGTTCATATTGATGTGTGGGGACGTGCATCAGTTTCATCTCTTTGAGGCTCATCATATTTTGTTACTTTCATCTATGATTCAATGAAGAAGGTATGTGTTTATTTTCTGAAAAATAAATCCAATATGTTTACTATTGTTAAGAAGTAGAAAGCTTTGGTACAGAATGAAACAGGTTTAAGAGTCAAGTGCTGAGATCGAACAATGGTGGGGATAACATTGATATTTGATAATGGTTTTAAAGAATGTTTTGAACGGAATCAAGATAGAGAAGACTCCTCGAAGAACACCTCAGTCCAGCAGAGTTGTTGAACAGATGAACAAGACATTAACTGAATGTACTAGAAGAATGAGGATACATTTTGGTTTGCCACAAATGTTCTAGGCAGATGTAGTTAACACTGCAGCTTTTTTGATGAATTGTGGTCCATCTATTCCTTTGGAGGGAAAGATACCTAAGGAAGCCTAAAGTGGTAAGCAGATAAACCTGTCATTTTTTTAAGTTTTTGACTATGTCTCTAATGTTCATGTTAATGGTGATGATAGGAATAAAAGGGACAGAGTTGTAGAAACTTTGATGTTATTACACGGAGAATGTGTTAATAAAGTTCTGAATAGATTCGGTATGTTGAATGCAAAAACCTATGAGTACATCATTGGCAAGTCACTTTTGACTTGCTAAGGATCAATCACCTAAGACCAAGCAGAAGCAAGAGTACATGCGACGGGTTCCATATGCCTCAGCAGTCGTAAGCCTGATGTATGTTACGGGTTGTACAAGGTTAAACATATCACAGACAGTGAGAGTTGTCAATAAGTACATGAGTAATCCGGGAAAACAACATTAAGAGGCTGTTAAATGGATTCTTAGATATTTGAGAGGCACCACAGACGATGCCTTATGTTTTAGACAAAAATTGATAGATTTACAAGGTTACGTGGATGTGAACTTGAATGGTGACGCTAATCATAGAAAGAGTACTACTGGCTATGTGTTTACACTTGGAGGTACGATAGTCAATTGGGTGTCTCAGTTGCAGAATATGGTGGCTTTATCTACCACGAAAGCTGAGTATGTCGTCGTTACTGGAGCCAATAAGGAGATGACTTAGTTACAATGCTTTCTAGATGAATTGGGTAAGAAGATGGAGAGTAGTATTTTATTCAGTGATAGTTAGAGCATTATTCATCTTGCAAAGAACTCGGTATTTCATTATAGGACGCAATCACGCAACACATTCAACTGATGTATCATTTTATTCATTCATTTTTTAGGAAGTTTTATGTTTAGAGAAGATCTAAGACAATGAGAATCTGGTTGATATGTTCATGAAGACAGTCACCATTGAGAAAGTAAAGCTATGCTCGGCTTCAGTTGGTTTTGTGATGGTGGTGTTTTGTGATGATAGTTTGGGTCGTGTGCTGGATCAGTTTTTAAGTGAGAGATTGTTCGGATTTGTGAAGCCTGATAAGCGTCTGAGCACATAACAATAGTGAGCAGTAGTAGCAGAGCACTCGAGCGCCGGCTTTCCAAAAGCAAGCACTGGTGGGGCGCTCAAGCGCCAAATCGTAATGTAAATTCCAGATTATGGCGTTAATAAGGCGCTCGTTGAGCTCTCCGCGCTTGGACATTTTTTAACCTAGACTATTTATATGTTTTTTGGTTTTCTTTTATTATTAAGAGTTGCTTGAGAGTCCCAGAAAGTTGCAAAGAATTATTGTAACTTGTTTTTGCCTCATTTAGTGAAAACATGCAGTGTCCATGGACCTAACCCTAGTTAGGTGAACCAAATAAATTGTGTTTTTTGTGTGATTATTTTTCGTGTTCGTTTTTCGTCTTAGTTGCATTCGTTATTCTCATAGATCCTGTCAGAGCTTTGTTTTCTAACCCCAACAATATTAAAATCAAAAGAATGCTTTTAAATTGCGGAGAAACCAAAGCCCAAAAGAATAATAAATAGCACATGCTATCCCATTTAGAAGTGACGTAATTACACAAAATTTTCACCTCTTGTTTGATAAGAAACCCCTATAATCTATCAAGATCATTTGTAGGCAATTTGTCGTTGCCACCCCACAATAATACACCATTTGAAATAATCTGTTGCAAATAGACAATGCCACCGAACAATGCAAAAATAGGTGCTCTAAGGATTCATCTTCCTCCTTGCAAATAACACACCACTACAGTAAATATAGCTATTTGGTCTCCTCTTTTGCAACATCTTATTAGTCATGAGACTTCTATAAGCCAAAGACTAATAAATATCTTCACCTTAAGAGGTCTTACCACTTTTCAAATTTTCTTATGATAAGGAAAAAAACAACACCCAAATGATTTTATCAAAAAAGAAAAAGATTTGCAAGAGAAGGTTCTTGTGGAATGGAGAAGCCAAACTCTTTTATCCCTTTCCCCACCTCTCAAAGAATAATTAGTGAAATTAGCGAGTAAGGACGACATTTCAATCAATTTTCTTTCATTGAGAATTTTAAAAAAATTGAAGTTTCAAAAAATTGGAGCTAAACGAGTGCATGCCATAGAAGCAATATATACATTATGGAACTCAACCGATATATGCAACAGAATAAAACATCAAACGAGGAGTTATCCGCCCACACATCCTCCCAAAAAATGAACACACTCACAATTACACACCTTCAAAGAAACAAATAATGAGAACAAAGGAAGATTGTTAGAAATAGCTTTCTAGGGAAAACAATAGTTAACCACTATTAACCACAAAAGAATTCCAACTATTTGCTTGTACCCATTTTTACTCTTAATAACCGAATACCAAATTAAACTCCTCTTAATAGAAACCCTCCATAACCAATAACCAATTCCCAATTCCCAATTCCTCATTATTTTTTAATTTTGACCATTTTTCTCAGTTAACCAAATAATCATTTACCCTCATTCCTACATTCCCAAAGGATATCCCTCATCATTTTTTTTGATATTGTTTGCATTCCTAATCGGTATCTTAAACGAAGGTAAATAGTATACGGGCAATTTAACACTTATTGGACCAAATTGTATCTCCTTCTCTAGAGAACAAAGTTGTCTTCCACCCTTCTAACCTTTTACTAATTTTCTCTAACACTAGAGTCCAATAATACTAGAGTCCAAAACATTTTTAGGATTATCGCCCAAAGAGAGACCCAAATACCTAAATGGCAAATGCTCAATATGACACCCAATGGCCTTTGCCATTCTCTTTAATTTATCAAACCCTACATTAATACCTACTAGATTACTCTTACTCACATTTACCTTAAGGCCTAAGATCTCAAAAATTCTCACTACGGAGAATAGATTAACCATCTTAGATTCCTCCTCGAAGGGGAAAAAAAATATATGGTGTCATCTGCAAAAAAAAAAAGAAAGGCGACAATGAGTTACCTTGTCTTAGACCCCTAGATGCATTAAAGCTCTTATCTGCCTTCCCATTCACGGTAACAAATATATTACAAGACAAGAGACATCCTTTAATCCACATCCTTCATCTCAAGCCAAACTCTTTCTTAGATAACACAAAATCCAAATAAAATTCATCCACGCGATCATATGCTTTTTCAAAATTAACTTTAAGAATCCCACATTCCTTATTAGATCTTATGTATTCCTCAGCACCCTTACAAGCCACCAACACAACATCCAATATGTGGCGCTCTTCCATAAAAGCACCTTGCATATCAAAAATAGCATCTCTCCAAACAACCCCCCAATCTTTTTGACAAAACCTTGCCCAAGACTTGTTATGGCAGAAAACAAAAACAATCAACGAAAAAGAAAATAAATCACATATAGAAGACACGATTTTATGTAGTTCACCCAAAACTAGGGTTACGTCCACAGAGTTTTATGTAGTTCACCAGAAAATAGAATTACGTCCACGAAGTTGCAACAATTTTTACTATGAGAAAAGGTGATACAAAATCACAAAATGTTAAAGAAAATCCTAACAGAAGGCCTAGTTTGAATATCGGTTTCGGCCTAACAGCACTCACCTCCGCTCCTTGGATTATTCCTTACAAAAAGTTCATTTTAAACCGTGATGCATTTGGAAAGAGTCGGATCATGGATCGAATCTCCCAAAAATGACCAAGTTTCATAAGCCTAACAAGACTTTATACATTAAAGTCACCGAACTAATAGGCCTAAAAAATCTCTATTCTTTGAATAGTCCCCTTTTTTTGGGAATCAAACAAAAAAAGATGCATTGAAATAGGTGTTAACCACTCCATTGTCAAAAAGTTCTCTAAAGACTTTACTTCTCTCCAAACTAATAGATCTAAAAACCTAACTAGGGTCTAAAAACCTTAGTTCTCTAAAAACCTTAATCCTTGTAGTAAACCTTAATTCTCTCCTTGATCATTTTCAACTTCTTCATAAATTTGAAACCCTCCCACCAAGCATTTGAGTGATTCTTGAAATAGTGAGATGCTCTAACCGCATATTTTGAAATCTAAAAGGTGTCGGCCTCCATTTAAAGGGCCAACACTCTAACACTAGCGAACAATAATCTGATACAATACGAGCACCCGCCTCTTGTCTCAAAATTAGATTTCCTCCCATGCTAAAGAGAACAAAAATCTATCTAACCTACAATAAACAAAAGAAGCTTGAAGATTTGACCATTTAAAACGGCATTGGACAATAGAGGATCTATCAAGCCACACTCCCTAATAAAATAATCGAAATCTTTCATTTTCCTGGTTAACCTATTCTTATAAGACTTCTCGGACGTTGACTTAACCACATTGATCATCTATGGCTAAGTTACTGAGTGTAGCTTTTGGTTTTCTACTACTAATTTTTGTAATAAGTTATAAAAAAAATTTTAACATCTACAACTTCTATTACATACTATAATTATATTTTCTTCTACAAATAACTAGTTTCAACCACAAGCTAACAGAGTTTTCAAATACTCACAACTTCTGTTACAAGTTATAACTATTATTTTTTTAATTACAATCTATAAGCTATTAATTTCAACAACGCTAAACACCACCATTAAAATCTCCCCCTACATAACACCTAGGATGACACAAACCTAACATATACTAGCTCCTCCCAAAATGCCACCTGTTCCTAGGAAAATTGGGTCCATAGACTCTAAATAACCACTGTTCACAGCCATCTAAATTCTTGAATCTAATAAACTCGACTGCGACCACTTCACAATCCGATACTTTTTTGGGTGGAAAATCTTTGTAGCCACTTTCTTACAATTCTTCATAAATTTGGAGTTCCTAACCCAAATCCCTATTATATTAAGGGTTTGTGCCCAACCACAATGTTGGATGTTTTCTCCAATATATCACTCCATTGGAAAGTCCTTTATGGTTTCCTATTGTCTTTGCCCTAACCATGGAACTTGGAATGTCATGCAGGCCATGAGAAAGTGAGTGCTCTCTCTATCTCTCCCACGCACAGACTTAGAAGCTTGATTGGTAACCCAAACTTGGCTAGTGGCTTTAAATGTCAAATTTGGTTGCTATCAACTCTTTGAAATTAGTTCATACAAGACTTTGTTCGACTTTAACTGAGCCCCGCTAGTGAACGATAGGATTGATCTCCCAAGAATTAGTCGAGGTATGCGTAATGTGAACTAGACACCTTAAGATATCAAAAAGAGTGAAACATATCCATTAACTGGGTAATAATATAAAACTCCTGTACAGTCTCATAATCAGCTACTCAAAATTTATTTCAAACAAAAGGAAAGGAAACTGCTCATAAAAAAGGAACTTGATAGGCTGTATGGCTATTAGACAACAAGAAGGGAAATGGTAATGGCTTGAAAAGGAAAGTATGAAGGTTTAAAAACCTTGCATTTAGCTGTTACAGAGCAAGGGCTCTGATCTTCACAAGTTATTTAAAAATAAGAAAGCATGTATGTCATTTAACACCAAATCTTTAACAGCATTATAAAATGTGAATTGGATCCTTTAAAACAATCTATATATCCCATCTCCCAAATCTTTAACAGCACATCACCCCATTTAACATCTAATCTATGTTCATAGCCATAACTATAACTATAACTATAACTATATATATATATATATATATATATATATATATATATATATA
>JAULJZ010103313.1:0-11816 GCA_032270985.1 Heliamphora pulchella | reverse complement strand
AATTCAACACAAATCTTTAAGGCAGTCTTAAAACCATAGAAATTAAAATAGGAGAAGTTATTTTTCTTCTGTTCTATTGAAATTATAGGTTTCAGTATCAAGTATCATTATGTAGATCAATCATTAGATGTGAATTCTGTTTTGGCAGGTGTTTTGATTTGTTCTTTTTCCCCTTTGAATGGTTACGAGTTGTCTGGTGTATCATTCACTCCTATCATTGGTATTAACAAACACAAATTTTCATCCAGGGATATACAGTTAAAAATAACGGCTTCCAAGAAATCCTTCTCCATCCTGAATATTACAATTAAGAAATTATAAGATTTATATAAATTATTTCGAGAATGACTGAGAGGACCTTGAATTCTACTAGTCATAAAGAAACCACTTGTGTAAGTCACAGAGAGAGAGAGAGAACAGAAAACAATATGCTATTGAGACAGTTGTTTGTTCATCAGTTCATGTACCCATAACAAAGAAACAATTGTATATGTAACTCAGACATGCCCAGTGAAAGATACTGACAAAAAAATTAGCATGAAGCAAACCTATTTAAATAAATGATAAAAAAAATATCTCAAAGTGTGATAAGATGTTTTTAATGATAAACAAGGAGAGTAACCCACATTGATTAATGATACTTTGACATAGTGAAGGTTATTAGATACTTGTAGTAAGCTTTTTTCCTTTTTTTCTTTTTTATAAACTATTCAAGTGACCAATACCTTAGGCATCACTTTCGAATTATCCGACTGGAACCCACACAATTCCCGCAGTGAATATGCATTTACCATATGCAGGTCCAAAAGATTGGAGGTCAATGGTGATACCAAGAATCAGACTGCCTAACTATAAAACAAACAATGAAAAGATAAACTCTGGCAGTGGATGTTGGTTTAGTCCACCATGAAAACCTAACTCCATGACTTAAAAACTGATAGTTGGAGGGCTGAGTGGATTAAAAACCTTTTATCAAATATAACCAGTTAACTGAATTGGTACCATCTATCCATCCTCTTATGATAATCAAGCAATTATAAGATTGAGTTAAAAGCAAGATTAATAATCAAAAAACCAAATCTATTATATTTTCTTTTTTATCAACAAAACTATTATATTTTTGAAGCATAATATAGCAAACAACTGTTCGTAACCTTGAAATAAGAAAGTTGACCCTTAACTAAGGGAGCAGCTATAAAACTGATACAAGAAAAGAAACAATGAAAGGGAAATAAGCACAGCTAATGTTTTGAGCTCTTGGTAATGACAACCCAATCAGTGTGAATGGATATCCAAGGACACTGAGTTAAATAGGCATCAACAAGTCACTTACTTAGGTAACCAGTTGGTCCCATTAAATAGTGTCTTTGCTAAATAGTATTTTTAAGCAGTTTATAATTTTTCCCGTCTTCCTATTTTAATGCTAATTATACTTGTGAAGATGGAACTCATTTTTAAGTAAATGTGGATAAATTCTGTCAAGCGCTCTGGAAAATTCACATAGATTAGATGGTTGATCCATACAAACTTTATAAAACATTGAGACTTGGAAGATGATGTATAGCATGGATTCCAAATTTGGAGGGGAAAAGGGTGAAATCGTTTAATGATCTACTTTTAGCAGATTATATCAAAAAGATACATAGAAATCAATATAAACAAAAGCCATTGGCACTATTGTATTATAACTACAAGTAGTACTTAAAACTGGAATTATTAAGTAGTGCGCATTCAATGCACAAAGTAGATAGTGAGCACTATGAACAAGTTTGCATGTTATGCCATGTTCTTTTAATCAATGGCTTCAATCACAACTTTTTAAGGTTGAGATAAAATCTTTAGACAATACGCAGCCATTTTAAGAAATGCATTTTGTTGCATCACATGCTTATAAAATCTACATATGAGTTTGTTTTGGTGATGCAACATGCCACTACACTCTGCATATCAGTTTGTTTAGGTTGACTTGCTATTACAGAGAGACAAGGATCAATTCTCAAGTTCAGACAGGGTGGATTAATGAGGTGTGCAAATGTGAAAACATTATCCAATTTAGCATATGGTGTGTCTAGCTTCTGCTTAAGACAAGGAAGTCAGATTTTAGAAACAAGTAACTTTGATGCCTATTTTCTGTTAGGTATATGACACTAGAAACCTTGGTACACCAAACTCGCAAAACATAAGACACTAGTAACCTTGGTACACCAAACTCGCACAACATAGCCAATGACATACATAGATTACCAACCCCATTTGCTAACACTTATAGTTTTTTCTTTATTTGCAACAAATGTAAAACATATTTCCATTTTGTAAAAAACCAAAAAAAAAAAAAGCACACATTCGGCACATACATATTTTTGCAAAATTTTATTTTGAACAAGTGAGGAGTGGTTTGACCTGAACCTGATATTTATGCTAAAGTGGATTTCTACTAACTTCATTTCATAGAATATCACAATATCATGCTATGCCACCAAACTGATCAACATCTAAAGAGATCCTCTCATCCTCTATAAGACCCATTAGTCTCCCAAATTTACATACTATAAAATTATCTTAAAATTAGCTTAGAACTGTGAAAGTGTATTTTTTTGTCATTTTGTTATTTATTTGTTAGTTAGGGGTTAGTTGAGTTATTAAGGCTAATTAGGATTTTAACTTTTGTCCTATTTATACTTTGTAACTTGCGTTTATGTTTAAGTTTCATTTTGGTGAATGGAATAATATATTAGTTTTTGATTCTCTTTTCTATCATGGTATCATAGCAAAGTTGAAATCTTAATCTTTGCCGGAAAGGTTCAACCACAGCCGGAGCCTTATCGACCTGCAATTTGATCTTCTCACTAACTTCCGACCTTTTGTTGCAAACTACCTTTCGTTGCTCCTTGTTGCAGCCGAAACCCTAGACAAAAAATCCTTATTGCAGTTCAAAAAACCCCTTACCGAAAAACCATTGCCGATCATTAGCGACCATTGCCGACCACCCTTCGATCTTAACAACCTTCCCACGAGCCCTGCCGATAAGGTTTAAGCCTCAAAAGAACCAGATCTACAACCCAACCCAGTCGCCCTTTCCACCCCAGACCTTCGTTGGACCTCAGGCTTGCACTGATAGTCCCATCGGACACTCGCCAACCTCCGACGACCTTGTCAGGTGACCATTGACCACCGTCGGAGCCTCAGTAGCCAAATCAGGGCCTTGCACAAAGACCTCTGTGTGCTCTGATTGGTGTCGAACCATAACTACCACAAACGACTACGTCGGGCCTTCGCCTAACTATGACAACCTCTTCAGGCCCTCGCCGAAGCTCCGACGACCTCGTCAGAGCTTTGTTTCCTTTGGTTCTTCGACTTTCCAACAGTTTTGTGCATCAAGCCACCTATTTCCGTTGATTTGTGCATTGGTTTTCTCACTATGTAATTCAGCCAGCACTTCAGATACTGTTTGGATACTATTTTGTTGGTTTTTGTTGTTATTAGATGTCTAATTGCCTTGACAAGATTTTGGAACGAGGTTTAAACATGAGATCTTGAAACGAGCATTGATTTTGTTTTGGGGTACGTTTATTTGACCCACAAGGTTTTGATTCAGACCTGCAAGATTTCCTAAGTACTCTTTCCTCTTCGGTAGTTTCAGATTATGCAAAACTCCTTTGGGGTCGTATCTCATGCATCTGTAATGACCACTATTCCTTCAGGTTTGCATGGTTCTTATTTCACCGGTATTTTAGCCACTATCTGGATATTTGATTCTGGCTCCTCTCATTATATGACACCTGATTTATCGAGTCTCATTCATTGTGTTCCTCTCCCTTCTCCCATCACTATTTCGACTGCTAATGGTGCTTCCATGCAAGTTGTTTCTATCAGCTTGGTTGTCCCTTCCTTATCTTCTTCCTTGTCTATTCTTAATATTTTTTGTGCCACAATTGTCTATCAGTTTACTCTCCACTAGTCGGTTTTCTGATTCTGGTTTTGATATTCTGTTTTCTTCCTCTGGTTGTGTTATTTAGGATCGGACATCTAAGATGCAGGTTGGGATTGGGCGTCGGACTGGTGACTTATTTGTGTTGGAAAATTTGCACATTCCTCTAGACTCTTCTTCCGTATCCCTATCTTCTTTTTGTTTAGATCGGCACTCTTCCGCTTTTTATTTTTGGCATTCTAGGTTAGATCATTTAACTAGTGACCACTTAAAACATTTGGTTCAATCTGGTCACTTGGGTAACATGTCAACTAGTTATATCTCTAAGTAAAGTGGTTGTTGTAAACTTGCAAAAATGTCAGTTTTACCTTTTATTAAAAGCACTTCCCTTCTACATCTCCTTTTCTCTCTTGTTCATACAGATCTGTGGAGTCTTTCCCCCATTGCAACTAAAGGAGGATCAGTATGCTATGTTTCCTTTATTAATGATTATAGTCGTTTTTGTTAGGTGTATCTCATGTCTCACAAAATTGATTTTTTTTCGTATTTACCGCACATTTCATTCTATGGTTCACACTCAGTTTTCAACCACTATAAAGACACTTTGTTCTGATTTGGGCGATGAATACTTCCTAACAGAATTCACAGACTTCTTAACTACATTTGGAACTATTCATCAATCTTTTTATTCTGATACTCCCGCCCAAAATGGTAAAGCTAAAAGAAAACATCGGCACATCCTCCACACAGCTCGTTCCCTTCTTCTCTCTTCCTCTGTCCCTACTAGTTTTGGAGAGAAGCAATACCTACCGCAGTGTATCTTCTTAATCGCATGTCCACACCTCTTCTTTCTGCATCTCCCCTTGTGAAAAGTTGTTTACACATACTCCTAACTACTCGTTGTGTGTCTTTGGTTGTGTTTGTTTTGTCTTCTTCCCAAAAGAGAGTGCACTAAACTTAGCGCTCGCTCAGCTCTCTGCGTCTTCTTGGGCTATGGTATTAAACAAAAAAAATATCAGTGTTATGGCCCGCATCTAAACGCCTTTACATCTCTCATCATATTGTGTTTCTTGAGTGACTTTTCTACTTTACTCTTTCTTCCAAAGTTGCCCCCGTCCCCAAAGAGGTTTTAATTCATATTGATCATTTTCTGCATGATGTGCCTTCCGAGAAATTTACTCAAACTCTCGATGTCTCTAAACTTCCTTCTACATCTTGTTCTCCAGCTACATTTCCCCTGTTAGTTTATTCTCGCATGCATCCTCCTCTCTCAACACGTATCCACCAACTCTGACTCAGCTCCCTCTGTTTTCGTAGACCCCAATCCCCCTGAACGGCGCTATCATTGGCGTGAGCGTACTCTGCCAGTAAGACTTGATTTTTCTAACACCTGCTTTTCATCTTCTTATCATGCTTTCTTATTTGCTATTCATACTTATTTTGAGTCTCGATCCTATAAAGAAGCGTGTCCTGATCCCTACTGGATCAATGCAATGCAAGAAGAATTAACTGCTCTTCAGAAGACTTGTAGTTGGGATTTAGTTTCATTGCCTACGGGTAAAAATTTGATTGGATATAAATGGTTTTACAATGTTAAAACTCATTTTGATGGTTCTCTAAAGTGCTATAAGGCCAAATTAGTTGCCAAGGTTTTTCTCAGTAGTATGGGATTGATTACGAGAAAACATTTACACATGTGGCTAAAGTGACTACAGTTCGTACTCTGATTTCTATTGATGCAATTCGTCAGTGGCCTCTCATTCAGCTGGATGTTAATAATGCTTTTCTCAATGGGCATCTTAATGACAAAGTTTATATGCGTCCTCCTCTGGGCCTTCCGCATCATCCTTGTTCTGTCTGTCTTCTTCATCGTGCCCTTTATGATTTGAAGCAGTCCCCTTGTGCCTGGTATGAACGCCTTCAGTCCACTGTTACCCAAATTGGTTTCACTCCTAATTTTCATGATTCTACCCTTTTTCTCCACCACACCATAGCTATGATGGTTATTTTGTTATTATATGTGAATGACATGATTATCACTGGTTCAAATTCTACTGCAATCTCTAAAATGAAACATTTATTTCGTGCATTTGAGATGAAAAATTTGGGTCATTTGCGATACTTTATTGGTATAGACATTGCTTCTTCCCCCATAGGTTATCACTTATCTAAATCAAAATATGCAAATAAAGTGATCAACCGTGCTCATCTCACTAATGATAAAGTTGTGGATACCGCATTAAATTGCATGCTAAGTTCTCTCCTTCTGATAGCCTTCTTCTTGACGATCTTACTGTCTATCGAGAGCTGGTTGGGTGTCTGGTTTATCTTACTGTGTCTCGTCCTAATATTACATATGTCATTTATGTGGTGAGTCAATTTGTATATGCTCCTCGCTCCACTCATTGGCCAACTCTACTTTGCATTCTACGTTATATTTGTGGTACTATTTCTCATAGCCTATTCTTGTCTCCATCTTCATCATTGACTCTTCGAGCTTATGCTAACGCTAATTGGGCCGGTGATGTATCTAATCGTAAGACTATTACTGGTTTTTGTATGTTTCTTGGTGACTCCCTCATATCCTGGAAAAGTAAAAAACAGCATGTCATTCTCGTTCTACTGTTGAAGCTGAATATCGTGCCATGACTCATGCTACTGCTACGATTGTTTGGCTCCACTGGCTCATCTCTGATTTTGGGGTCTCTTCTCTTAATTCTCTCTACTCTGATAATAAAAGTGCAATCCAGATAGCTCATAACTCTGTCTTCCAATAATGTACAGAATATATAAAAATTGATTGACACTTTGTTTGTCAGCATCTTTAGCTTGGTACCATTGATTATTATTTCGTTTCCTCGTCATTGCAATTTGCCGATTTCTTCACTAAGACTCACACTTCAGCTCATTTTCGATTCCTGCTTAACAAACTCTCACCGCTCACCGGAATCACATCATGAGTTTGAGGGGGGTGAAAATATATTTTTTGGTTATTTTGTTATTTATTTGTTAGTTAAAAGGTAGTTAAGTCATTAAGACTAATTACAGTTATAGCTTTTGTTCAATTTATACTATCACTTGCGTTTATGTTTAAACTTCATTTTGGTGAATGAAATAGTAGAATAGTTTCTTAGTTCTCTTTTCTATCAAGAACACTTCTTGAATCTCTATTTAAGGTAAAACGAAATGGCTCATGTATCTTAGAATACCCCATTGGATACATCCGCCAGCAATCACCCCATTATCTCGTGCCTAAAAGAACCTTTTAATAGAGTCTAAACTCTAACCTGAAGAACAATTTTGGACAAAAATCAAGAGTAAAAGGCTATTAAGATCTAACAATAACATACTAAAAATCTAATTCGATCACAATTTAAAAAATTTATTAACACAATATTTGAGATTTGAGGAGACTCCCCAGTAAGGTCTATTACCAAATCACAAAATAAAGGCATCAAAATATTGGAGTTTTCATCACTTGTCAGGCTCACAACCTCTTCGAATCACAACTGTATTCATTAGCCTCCCTCTTAAGTACAGAAGTAACAAAATAAAGATTACCAACAAAATATTATCCCTTAATTGTATAAGATTAACAAAATTTATAATTCATTAATCCTGAGAAAAAAATAATGAGACATCAACTAAACTTGTAGACTGTGAGGAAAGATGAATTTGGCCTTGTAGTGAAATAGGGAGCATCTAACAATAAAGACATTCACATGAAACCAATATTAAAAAAAATGGAGAACAAATAAAATGAAAATCATAGTTCACCAATTGCAACCAAAAAGGAAATTCACACTATGAAAATTGTTTACATCAAAAGATCTAATATCTAAGAAATTTTGTAAGACATCCTACAAAAAAATAGTGATCTGGATGAAGAAGTGGTTATAGAGGGTTTGAAGAATTCGATCCAAAGCAATGAATTAAGTGTGCACGCAGTACGGATTGGTCTGGTTCTTTAAAAAACAGGAACCAGACTGTTAGTAACGGTTACAGATTTTTTGGAACCATGTCCGCACCGTTTAAGCAACGGACCGGCCCAGAACCGATCCGTGAAAACGGATTGCCACGGTTTGGATAACCGTTCTTATCACGGAACAATGGTAATCAAGAATTAACGTTTTAGGGTTTTCGATCAGACCTGTGACGGCAACGGTAAAGGCACGCCGACAACGGAGAAAGACACGCACCGAGAGTCGATAGTCGACAGAACCGAGAGAAGGCGCTGCGGTGGGAGTAGGAGGCGCGGTACGGCGCCGCGACGGGAGATCGAAAAGGTGCTGCGACGGGAGCACGAGGAGGCGGTCGAGTATGAGGAGTTTTGGTTCTAGACTGTTAGAGTACTTGTAATTTCTGAAAAGGTTTGGATAATAGGTGTTGGATTTTAAATTGATAAAATTATAATTATTATTTTTTTTTATTTTAACTATAACTTGTAATTTTTTTAAAATATTTATAATTTTTACTATAAATTATAATTTATAAATTATTAATTTCGGCAATTACAAACACCACCATTAAAATGTGGTATTACTAATTCATTTATTAATAGTTCTATAGGACTACTTATCAAGTAAGATTATATATTTCCTCATTATTAATTCGATTAATTAAACATGGTCTAAAGGCATATTATGTTGTGCTGTTTTTGGTAGAGTTGGATTTGATTTATATATATACTAGGGAATGCCCGTACCTAAAGGCACTTACAACCGTTATTTCTCATATTTATGATATTCTTAATGCACAGTTTATACATTTAAATAATTAATTATCTCTATAATTTTATTTTTCTAAACATAATTCATCCCGAAAAATATTAACCATCATACTGAAACACTATTAAATAGAGCATATGATAAATTCAAATAATACCAAAAGACACTTACAATTATACTAAAAAAATATTAAGAGAAATAACATACTAAAAAATCGATTCAACCTCCTAGAATAAGAGAGATAATTAATTTCAATATCAATCTCCTAACACCACTAACAAATTGAATTTTAATTAGAAAGAATCAAATTTATAGTTAATTTAAATATAAAAGTATCTAATTTCTATCTAATTTAGTTTGATAAGTTAAATTTTTTAACTAATTGTTAAGTTACAAATATGGAGCAACAAATACTTTTTTGTTCTATAATAACACACAATTTCAAGTAAAATAACACTATATTGAAATAGAAGAAAAAAACCAAAGATTCAAAAAAAATGACAGATACTCGTTTCTTCCCTTACCTCCTCCTCCACTTGAAAGTTCAAACTAATAATGATTATTTAATCCATGTATTATACAACAAAAAAAACATAAGCACATGATTTCTAATAAAAGTAAAAGTCAATCAAATGTGCAAGTTATAAGCTATAACGTTACTATTCTATTTGGTTTTTTACGGTTTTCTCAACATTCAAAGAGGACATAAAGTAACTCCAAACATTTATAAACAATTTATTCAAACTAAGAAGAATATACAACTCGACAAACAAAATCGTATACATCATATTCCAATCCCAATCTGTCCGTGCCTAAAGGCACTCTCATTTTTTATTTTATTTTTTTTGAGATTACTCGTATATTTTAATAATTTATCTAAAACATCAATAACAACAGTAAAAAAAAGAGAGGGAGAGAGAATGAAGACATCAGACTTTCATTAATTTAAATATATATATATTCTAAGATTTTTTTAAGAAATATTCTAAGTATTAAATTTTTTTTAAAAAATGACAGAGTTTCTCCTATTTTTAGATAATTCAACGGTTTAACCGTTTACGAAATAACCTGTAATAAAAGTAAGCAACGCAATATACACAGATTCTACCTTTATCCCAAAAAAACCTACAACTCAATAAAACATATGTAAAGAATAAAATAAATATTGGCAATAATAAAAACCATATATACATAGTCAAAACCGTATGTACATGATTAATCTCTCTCATAAACCCATGAACAAAAGCCTGCATTGCCAAATACCTGTCTCCCATTGAAAAAGTGAAAATTCGGGCAAGTATCTTCAAACAATAAACACTTTGCAAAAAGAAAAAAAAACACAAAAAAAATTCCCCTTAGAGTCAATTCAAATCAACAATGCCATAGATATAAGAAGAAGAAGATCCACACAAAAGAAGTTCAACTCAATGGCTATTCATTGCAAAAACATATTTTTCATAGGTACTCAAGTTAGTACATGGCCCTAGCTTACAGTTACAAACTTAATATTCTTCCACTTGCCTAATTTTATTAGAACAACATAGCTATAGATCAACACCCTGCTTGAGAGAGAGAGTTCACTGAATATGTACATATAAACCCAAAAATCAATTAAACAAAGAAAGTAATGAAATTCGATTGAACTAAGATGTAAAAGGCCTTACAAAAGTGGTATCCTAACAAAATATGTGTTTGCTTCACAAACAAATGTATATATGATAATAATGTCTCCAACATGTGCTTCCCAAAAGGTACTTTGATGCCTTTAAATCTGGAATGACTACAATCATCTTCTTTCCTAAACTTCTTTTTAATCACTTTCCAAAATGTCCATGTGTCCTCTTCAATGCAATTTTTCCAATGAGGAGCATGTACAACAATCTAGTTATTTATAAAGATAACATAATTAAATATTAATACGAAATAAATAGACTATTGATACAAAGCGAGTAAAGTTATCTTATTATGATTTCATTGAAGCATTATAATCGTGTTAATTCTCTCATCCTCAAGAACCATTTCCATTCAATCCTACAGAAGATTATTAAGCACCAAAATCAATTTTTATCTGGAAGAGTGATATCAAAATTAAAAATATATTTTAAAATGAATTGTACCTTTAGTGTAGTTGTGAGTTTGATTAGCAATAGCACTACAACAAAATTTCAAGATACACAATATTTATCGTGGAATTCAGCGCGCCTCTGGGAAGAAGAACATTTATACGCTGAAAAGATGTACATCTCAACAGTGCGACATAGAGTTGACCGTGACTGAACACCGGTGTCCGTAAATCGACCCCAACAAATTTCACAGATTGGCCTTGCGATTTATTTATAGTCATAGCATATGCCAACCGAATTGGAAATTGACGTCTTGTCATTAAAGAAGAAAATTCTGAAGATGACGGGGTCAAAGATATTCTTGGTATAAAAACCAAATTTCAAAACTTCTCTGAACTTAAAATTTGAGCTTCAATTACTCGAGAAGAACACCTGACAGCCATCAGTCTTGTGGCATTGCAAAGTTCATCCTTCGGCGAGATATTTCTTAACAATATTATTGGACAACCCACTTTCAACTCTACTTTAAAAGGCAGTAGCCCAGGAGGATCCAATGAGTTTAAATATTCATTCGGATATCGATTTATTATGGAACGATCAATTGAATCATCTTCGAACACATTATCTGCAGCTAAATAAGTGAACAGTTCTCCTGAAAAGACAATGCAGCAGCATTTATGGCATTAGCATCTTCATTGCAAGCAGAAAGAATTGTGCAATCAATTAAAAAAATTGGAATAGATATATTTGTCACATCCAATTGTGGATAAACAGTAGCAAGTAATTCACTTAAATCTTGGCACTTGCGAATTGTTGAAAGAAGTTGTACGTCTTCTCGAGGGTTGTACCAATCTTTAAAAAATAAAAATGAATTAAAACACATTGATGAAATTACACTTTATGAATTCAAAAATCAGCAATTTGAAAATATAAAACTTGTGAACTATTACCTCCATCAAGAATTTTGCAAAGGTAGTATTTCCACCATCTGTCGAATCCAAACGCATGTTTAAATCCAAAGTTAGTACTTGTATATCTTTCCACAAATGAGAGTGTCTCAATAATGCATTCACAATTTGCTCACGAACTCCTTTGGGT